>LPNX010936386.1:27998-44868 GCA_001517045.1 Pseudotsuga menziesii | reverse complement strand
TTCATGAAGAACAAAGACGAAGTATTCAACAAATTCAAGGAATTCAAAGCCTTGATCGAGAACCATACTGAAAAGAAGATCAAGACCCTTCGATTAGATAATGGCGAAGAATTCACTTCAAATGAATTCAAAGAGCTATGCAAAGAATCAGGGATTAAGAGCGAGTTGTCCACTTCTTATAATCCATAACAGAATGGGATTGCAGAGAGGAAGAATAGAACTATCATGGAAGGTGCAAGAGCAATGCTTCATGATCAAGACCTTCCTATGCATCTTTGGGCGAAAGCTGCCAAAACAACGGTGTATGTACAGAACCGTACTCCACATAGAGTACTTGAGAACAAGACACTTGAAGAAGTCTTCTCCGGTAAGAAACCAGAAGTCATCCATCTCAGAATATTCGGCTGTCCAGTGTACATACACATTCCAAAAGAGAAGAGAACAAAATTAGATCCTTCAGGAAAGAAGGGTATATTTGTGGGATACTCTAAAAGCTTGAAGGCTTACAGAATATATTTCCCAGGATACAAGAAGATTGACATCAGCAGGGATGTAACATTTGATGAAGACACAACTTACAACAAATCCAGAAAGAGACCTGCTGAAGAACCTGAAGAAGTAGAAGCACCCAGAATTCATGATACAACCATGAACGAAGAAACTTAAGAAGAAGATCGAGAATTTGAAGAACCACAAAGACCTGTAGATGCACCTTTGGAGAATAATCCTCATAAGAGGAAACCTGCTTGGGTATGAGAACTTATCCAAGGTGCGGAAAGATATGGGGCTCCAGAAGAGAATCACAGAGAAAGAAAGAGGACTAGATCCTGCTCCGAGTATGTAGCATTACTATGTGATTTCATTGATAAAGAACCTTCCAGTTATGAATAAGCAACAGAACGGAAAGAATGGAAGGATGTTATGATCGAAGAATACCAATCGATCATGAAGAATGATGTTTGGGATGTTGTCCCAAGACCAGACAGGAAGTTAGTTGTAACTTCCAAATGGATCTACAAGATCAAACATTCTGCAGATGGTAGCATTGAAAAATATAAGGCAAGATTTGTGGCTCAGGGCTTCTCTTAGAAAGAAGGAATAGATTAGGAATAAATCTTTGCACCTGTAGCCAGATACACTTCCATCAGATCAGTACTTGCTCTAGCTGTAGTGATGAAATGGAAGATACACCAGATGGATGTCAAGACTGCTTTCTTGAATGGTGTAGTTGAAGAGGAAGTGTATGTAGAACAACCACTCGATTTTGAGACACATGACAGTGAGTCTCATGTATGCGGATTGAAGAAAGCCCTGTACGGTTTGAAACATGCACCCAGGACATGGTACGGTAGAATCGATAGCTTTATATCCAATTTGGGCTTTACCAAGAGTAAAGCAGATTCCAACCTTTACTACAAGGTTGAAGATGGGAACCCAATGATACTTCTACTATATGTAGATGATCTATTTGTGACAGGTATGGATGGGTTGATTGCTGATACGAAGAGAAATCTTGTTGCTAAGTTCGAAATGAAGGACTTGGGTATGATGCATAATTTTCTAGGTATGAAAGTGTGGCAGAGTGCGGATGGAATCTTCCTTGGACAAGGGAAGTATGCAGTAGAGATCCTAAAGAGGTTTGGGATGATGGACTGCAAGACTATGGCCACACCTATGGCATCGAACATGAAGCTATTGAGTGATGCTTCATCAGAGTCGGTTGATGCTATGATGTATCGTCAGATGATTGGGTCATTGATGTACCTGACGAACACAAGACCAGACATTTGATTTGTTGTGAACACCTTGAGCCAGTTCTTGACAGATCCGAGAAATGTTCACTTGATTGTTGCAAAGCATATTCTGAGGTACCTGAGGGGTACAGTTGATTATGGGCTTAAGTACGATGCGAATTAGAAGATTAACCTAGAGGGTTATGTTGATTCAGATTGGGCAGGCAGTGCCATTGATAGGAAGAGCACTTCAGGGTGTTGCTTCAGTATGGGATCAGGTGTGATCTCTTGGTTTAGCAGGAAGCAATCCTGTGTGGCACTGAGTACAGCCGAAGCAGAGTATGTCGCAGCTTGTTCAGCTAGTTGTGAGGCAGTATGGCTGCAAAAGCTACTGTCTAATTTATTTGATCTCCAGATGGATGCTACTTGTATACATTGTGACAACCAGAGTTGCGTGAAGTTGTCAGAAAATCCAATGTTCCATGACAAGTCGAGGCATATCAAGATCAAGTATCACTATATCAGGGATATGGTGCAGAAGGGAGCAGTGAGGCTCCAGTATGTTGCGACGGAGAAACAGATAGCTGATGTGTTGACGAAGCCATTGGACAGAGTGAAGTTCGAGTACTTCAGGGAGAAGCTTGGTGTTCTCCAAATTGAGGTTTCCTCCAAGGGAAAGTGATGAGTCCCATAGCGATTTTGATGATCAAGTCAGATACAAGGGTTGATCCATTCTGTCATGGTGAGAGGATTTGGTTCCTTCCATGTCAGATATGAGTGTTGATTTCCATTCTGGGAATGGAGGTACCTGGTCAGTTACCGGGAACACTCAATCCAGGACTGAGAGAGCCATTCTGACGAGTAGGTCAGATATAAGGGATGAACCATTCTTTCATGGCTAAAGGATAAGGTTCCTCCCATGTCAGATGTGATTGTTGGCCATTCTGTCGAGTAGGACAGATGTAAGGGAAACTACCACTCTCCGGGAGAGTGGAGGCACCTGGTCCGTTACCAGATAGCTCAGTCTGGGACTGGGGGCCATTCTGGCGAGGCTGTAGGATTTGGTTCCTACCAGGTCAGATGTGAGTGCATGCATTTCTGATGAGGGTGTAGGATTTTGTTCCTACCAGGTCAGATGTAAGTGCAGAGCCCTTCCATCATTGTGAGCAGGATGTGTTCCCGCCTGGATGGATGTAAGTGCAGAGCCCTTCCATCATTGTGAGCAGGATGTGTTTCTGCCTGGATAGATGTAAGTGCAGAGCCCTTTCATCATTGTGAGCAGGATGTGTTCCCTCCTAGATGGATGTAAGTGCAGATCCCTTCCATCATTGTGAGCAGGATGTGTTCTCGCTTGGATGGATGCAAGTGCAGAGCTCTTCCATCATTATGAGCAGGATGTGTTCCAGCCTAGATGGAAGTGTGGAACTCTTCCATCGTTGTGAGAAGGATGTGTTCCCGTCTGGATGGATATGAGTGCTATGCTTTTCTGATGAGTAGGTCAGATATAAGTGCTAAAGAAGACCTACATGGAGGCTAGGCCTACAACCAGCATGGAAAAGGGCTGGCTCTGTAGAATTTCTTGTGACAAGAAGAATCATGAGATAACACATGTGATGATGATCCAGATCGAGCTATGATCCAGATCCAGTTATGATGACTCCGTGAGATCCAGATCGAGTGATGATCCAAATCCAGCAGTGATGATCCAGATCGAGTGATGATCCAGATCCAGCAGTGATGATCTAGATCGAGTGATGATCCAGATCCAGCAGTGATGATCCAGATTTAGTGATGATGATCTAGTGATGTTCCAGATCGAGTATGATCCAGTGACGATGATCCAGATCCAGATGAAGATGACTTGAAGATGCAAATGAAGAGAAGATCTAGAGAAGAAGACCAGTGATGAAAATTTTGTCGAGAGAATACCTTCCTAGTTAAGAGGGAGTGTTGATGCAATTGTAACTTCGGAATGTATTCATCTATGTATCTTATGTATTGTAACCCAATGTTTATTCTAGGATGTATCTATGATGTAATTGAGTCATGTTGTCATGCCACGATGTTCCGATCGGAAGGATCAATAATGTAAACAAGTCATGTCAAGTCATTGTGGGTAACCCTCCTATTGTCTAAGGGTTAAAGTCCCTGCAGTTTCAGGGCACTAGGGTTATTAGACTCTCCTAGTAGCGGTCGGCCCTAGTAGGGTTTTAGTCATGTTAGGATTAGCATAAATAGAGAGTTGGATTCTCTATTTAACACACATCTCTTACACACTCAAGTGTAGCACATAGTTGAGGAAGGAGAAGACACTGGGGCTAGAGAATAAGAAGGTTACTACTGTCAGGAGTGCATCTTATTGTTTTGGGGTTTTACCTTTTGTGTTGATTCTATCTTTGAGGAAGTTGTGGGGTTTTCTCCATTTATGGTTTCCCTGAGGAAAAACACTGTGTTCATTGTCTCTTGTGTTTGATTGATGTGATTGTTGTTCTCTCAGTTAAAGATCCATATAATGCTAGGTTAAATGTTGAAAAACTAACACAATGAGCTCACCAGCTTAGCATTTAGCCCTTCCCAGCTCCTGGATGGCCTGATAAACCCAACTTTGTTGGCCTGGCTGATCTATTGTTCACCTGATAAACCCAACTGTGTTGGCTTGGCTGAACTGTGTACCCTTGTGGTGTTGTTATCCTTGGCTATGTGTGAGTCTGTTAGTTCCTTATTCCTTGGGGAATCATGCCCGGCTCGGGGGTGGCAGCATTGCTGAGAGATTAAGGAGCATGCGGGCCTATGGTTGGGTGGAACGTTGCAGCGATGTAGCTGGTTGCGGAACAAGTTCTTATTAAGATAAGTATTCTTACCTGATTTGTGTCTGCAATCATATTTCCATTGATGAATGATGATATACATGTTAAATGCTGATCTGTATATGCATGAGTGTTGATTGATATGTTTTTCTTCCGTTGTGTATATGAATGATTATGCTTCGTAATATGTTTTATGATATAAGTACCATGCTTCAGCATTACATATATGTATGTTCATGTTCGTGGGGCTAGATGCTCGTATGTTGGAGTGTAGTAGTGTCCTCTTTCCCGGTCGGAGGGTCAGGGACGTTACAGGGCTACTCAGCCAAGCCAGCTAACAGTTGGGTTTATAAGACTATAGGTAGTCGAGCCAACGCTGTAACATTTCCACAATTTCCACAACATCAAATAATTACACAGTCAAGCCAACCTTCCTTTGGGTTTATCAGATCGTCCAGCCAAGCCAATATACAATTGGGTTTATCAAGCCATCAATAATAGCACATGCACTTATATCAACAATAAGCGACCCTTTTCAAGTCCAAGATCTACTATGGATCCCCAGGAATATAATAGCCCAGCATCTCCTTCCAGTACATTTTTATGCCGACTGGGAAGGAAACTTTATCATTACCATTTCCAGGTTTCATTTCCAGCAGTGAGCTCTAATTCCACTACCCCATACAACACAAGAACCACCCCCTTCTCTACTCTCAAGTCCCTCAGGAATGTCTCCTTCTCTATGCTCTTCAGTAGGAGGTAGGATGAGCCCAATCCATAGTCCATTTAATGTGCAACACTAGACTACATCTATTTAGCCTAACAACACACGCAATATAAGCAACTCATCAGCGTTATTGTTCTAAAACTGGAATCACATTTCATATCATTCATTATCAAGTATTGAGACACCAGGAGTGTGTCTAACCCCTAGGGTGTAATCAATATTGAAAACCCTTTCATGATCACACATCAGGAAAGTGTGCACCCTTTTCCGGTGTGTGCCATGTAGGTTCTATTCATACTCAAGCAATCGATCATAATGGAAATAAAATCAAAACATGATCTGCATATGGAATTTTTAACAATTTGACATGCATATTCTTAGCTAGGGTCCCAGAACACTTATCCATTTGTTGAGGCGGTATTCCTTCGTTAAGGAGGAATGGGGGCTCCCTTCTCTGAGTTGACAATCCCTCGGTTTTCCATTCCAATTCCTTTTTACATTTCATATCCACACATGTCTTACGGGCATAATTTTACCATCTCACTCATGTGGCTTACCAAACATGTAGTGCAAATGAGACATTCCCAAAATGTCTAATTGAGTTTCACCCGAAACCCATTTCCAAGATAAGGGAAAATCTTCCCATGAATTTTGGCTCCTGCAGACCATCACACATGATCTTCCTGCAGTGTGTACCCCTGGCACATTCATCAAATAGCCAAACAGTCAATCATTATCTGATAATACAATCCAAATTTGATTGTTCCATAACCAAGAAATGACATTAGTAATTAAATTCAATGAGAATTTGCAACTCTGTTTACTCCAGAAATTGATTTGCTTGGAAATGAGGTGATCCTCAATTGTGGGTCTCTTGTAAGCAGCACCACTATTCCCATTATAATTTTATGCTTACTAGCATAACATGAATACCCACTTACAATGCGTCCTGTTGACACAGTCTTATGCAAGCCAATAGTGATTAGTAGTTGTCAGCAATTTCTTAAATCCGAAATTCACAAATTCAAATTTAACAACTCATTATGCATACAAATTATTTTCACAGCCATGAGACTCTTCTCATAAGGTTTGGCTCTTTCTCATGGTAGATTCTGGCATTTGTCATGGTCTTACTCTCATTGCCATGCTCCAAATAATCTACCTGAAAGCTAAACTTCAATCAGCCAAACACTTGGTAAGTCTGGATGCATATAACCTTTTCATTGCTGCAACCATCATTGAAGCATTTTTAGAATTTATAAAATTCAAATACTTCCAGCTGTTAATCACATCAATATTACCAAAACTCATTTACTTCATGCAATCATTATCATACTTTAAATTACAGGGTACAGTCACATCATTTCTGCAATTTTAAATGAATTCTTTAGATACTCCTTACTTCACAAGCGTATCATTGTACCACCTTGCCCTTCCATAGATAATTTCCGGCAGTCAATCGATCATGACTACCCTCTTCATGCACTTACTATCTTGCATTCATAAAAACTCTTGAAATGGTTCCAGAATTGTCATCAATTCATCATTTCAGCCATTAGTTATTCATAATAACTCATGCACTATCTCTATGCATTCATGCATTGCATCGCAACATTTGCACACATACTTATGTATGCATATCTACAACATTTACTCATACTTTTCATATGCATCCATTCAATGCATAACCACAAGATTTATAAAATATTTTAATGCATACCCACTCAATGCTACCTTGCATTGATTCAGGAATACTATGCATTCAAACATACCATGCATGGCCTAACCATGACTACTTCATATAGGATGCATGACTATAATCAAGATCACTAGTGCTTACTTTCCTTGGGCTACTAAGCTCATAACAACATAATACATGCATGACACCTTTCTCTATGAATGCAGTATAAAATTCAAATACCCACATGGTATGAGACCTCTTACCTTTACCACTCCATACAATTTGTCATAATCAAACCCTTACCTTCATGGGTCCTACTTACACCCTTGAAATTACCAGTTTGGTTGGTCCTTTGTAGGAGATTGCAGAATTTGCTCACCAACTTTTGATTCTGGACTTGTTGCCTTATCCCTTTCTCCATAGGGTTTCTAGTCACATTCATCAACCTCAGCAACATACTCAACTGTGTCTAAGTTGTCATTGGTTCTTCCAGTAATTCCAACACCAATGCAATAATTATCATCAGTGGCTCATTATAAATGTATAATTCTCACTAGTCTTACCAATATGTAATATCCTATGCATGCAAGGCATATCCTCATATATTTTATGTACAAAACTTATAAAATGTAATTTTAATTAGCAAGACAGGGTTTAAGGAAATTTCCCTTTTCAAGTCCCTCATCCTTGCATGGAACTCCTTTTCCACACAACAGCTGGTTTGACCTCATGGTCTTGCTACTTCTAGGCATGCAATTCCTGGATTTGCCCATATTGACAATAACACACTTTCCCTTTCGAGAAATCACTAGCACTTTGCTTCTCCACACTCAAATTCTGGTGACTCTCCCTTGTTCCCTGCTGGATAAGCTTTCCAATGCCTATCCACATGCGTCATTCTGACCTCAGGTGTGAAAACCACACCACTCCAAAAATGATGCTTTTTACCAAATGTATTCTGGTCTGAAATGTCAACTTCAGCCACCTGGAATTTTCTTCCTTTTTAGCCCTGTAATCCACTAACAGTCTGCTGAAGATCCACTGAAAAATCCCACTTGAAAACCCTAAAAATTTTGTTTTCCCAATCAGACCTTTTTCCAACTAAGTTTCCAACGTTTCGGCGGTCAAAAGCTCTAGTTTTGTCCACACTCATCGGCGGCCTGTTCATCTATTTCCTTCCGCTATATCGGGCCCGTAGTCATTTAAATTTCCAAGCTTTATTAGCGATTAGAACCATTAAGCCTTGCGCTGCATCGACGATGCCAAGGACTATTCATTGGTGGTGAAACAGCTAGCGTCTTCCATTATTTCGGATCCCCATCCGTCTAAGCTTCCGAGCCCTTTAACATTTATCAGTGATGGCGAGGACTACGGCGTATCGGTAATCAGGTACACTGGCCACTATGGCATCCGTGATGGACAAAGGAATAGTCCCTTGGGTGGCCACAACGGCGGACCCATGATCATCTAATTTCTTCCGACATCAGCCGCCACATCGGCGGTTCCATCCTCTAAAGTTCGCCAATCAAATCAACTGAATTCCGCCAACGATTTCCATACTTAAGAATTTTCGGCGAAAACAAAAATTCCTTTATTCCTCTACTGCGTCGACGCTTTCATCATCCATTTTCTACCGATGTATTGGCGCTGCCATCGTCTATCTTTTGCCAACATTTTTTTGCCACATCGGCGATCCAAACAACTAAGTTTCACCGACGTATCGACTGTTCGGACAACTAAAACTTTCCGACGTTTCCAGTACTTAGACAAATTTTCAGAAATTTATTTTCTTCGTCTGCTGGCGCATCGGCTGCTCCATCCGCTAACTCTCGTCCACGTTTCGGTGTCCTTCAAGATATCTTGGCTAACACTGTGGCTCATCATCACTGATCGACTTCTGACGACCCGACATTCCCAACTTCCAGAACATTTCCTTCTTCCTTCCGCCATATCGGCGGCTCAACCAACTAGCTTCCCTTCTTTTCCATCAACGTATTGGCGACCCAAACAGCTACGTTTCGCCTATTAAATCGACTGATCTCCATCGATCATTGATAGCCAACACTTAGAAAAAATTTGTAAAAGTTTTTCCCTTAGTCGTTTTCTCACGGCGCTCCGTCGGATATTTCGTCTACTATTTTCCGCCGACACTGCAGCGACTCCATCAACTACATTGCGTCATTGTTTTTGTGGTCTTCTGTTGATGAATTCCGATGGAAGTTTCCTCTCCTTTTTTTGTTCACCGGTGGCCCGTATCGAAGGGCATTTCGACTAAAACTTCTGCTGCATTGGAGGAGCGATCCTCTAAACTTTTTCGACGGCCGACAGTCTAGATACTTAGAAAAATTTCTGAGATTTTTATTCGGTGGTCCCCCTTGGAAGGCCTTCTTCTTAGGTGATCCGATGCATCGATGGGACTTTGGACTAAGTCCTTCGATGATCCGATGATCCCAATACTTAGAGGAATTTTCCAAAATTCCCTTGCCATGCACAGGTTTTCTTCTATTTTCTGCTGGGCAGAGGACAACCTACCTCTGCTAGCTGATCTTTCATGGCCCATTCAGGCCCATGCTGTAACCTTTGCTCTGATACCACACTGTAACGTCCCCAACCCTCTGACCGACGAAGAGGATGCTACCAAACAATCAAAAACCTATGGGCAACTAGCCCCATGAACACAAACATGCATAAATGCTGATATAAAATGCTTAGAACATGAAACATGCTAAGATGCATAAAACATACAAATATGCATAGTTACTCAACATACAGCGGAAGCAAACATATACATTCCTGCATCAACATGTTCATCATTATGGTTCATTAGACATTAGACAGTAATGTAAATGTAGAAGAAAAATGTACAAGAATGCTTATCTTATAAATATCGTGTCCCGCAACCAGCGAAGTCACTGCAACGTTCCACCCAACAATAGGCCAGCGTGCTCATCAATCTCTCAGCAACACTGCCACCCCCGAGCTGGGCATGATTCCTCAAGGAATAAGGGTCAAAGTAGGCTTACACATAGCCAAGGTACATAATTCAGCCAAGCCCACACAGTAGAGTTTATCAGGCCGTCAAGGAGCTAGGAAAGGCTAAATGCTAAGCTGGTGACCTCAATGGAGAGCTAAGGACTCCTACACTAAAGTTAACATGACTTCTAAGACATCCACACACCCGACACCCGGAATCAGTCCTTTCTCTGTTGCACAGTCCCTCAGGCCCTAACTTCCCTTTCCAATACTCTTCAAGGGTTGTGGAGAAGAAAGCCAGCAATCTAACTTTGTCTGAGTGGCTCTAAACACCAATTTTCTCAAGCATACTCAGCCTCTAATCCTACTCTCAACAGTGCGAAGACCAACCACTGCATACCGCAGTAAAACAAACAGTTCACAGCTCTGTGAAGAAGATGAAGACAACACGGTGACAACCCCAAATGAAAAGGTGAACATAGCTCAAGTCAGCAAGAAAACTCAGAGTTGTTCTTGGCCCTAACATGGCCAAAACAACTCAGCAACAACCCCACAAGGTACTTTCATACACAGCAACCCAAAAACTAGGGGAAGAACAACAGCCCCCAATCTCACAATGAAAACAAGGACAATGTTACATAGTTCACAAATGGGAAAGAATCCAAACTCCCAGCATTGACATGGGAAAACATAAACACAGACCACAATCGGTAAGGAGAACAAGCATAAACATGCACACCACATAGAACATGAATGTTCATTCACAGGGAATCATGGGTGATAGAACATGGCTCCCCAACTCGTTGCGTGAGTCCCAAAACAAAAGTGAACCTTCTGCGTCCCTGCACGAGATGAACAAACGATGGAGAATTTCCCCCAAATGGTGCGCGTGAGGAAGCAGAAAGTTTCCCCCTTGAGAATGATCCAGACCCCAAAACCTTCGGAGAGTGGAATGAGTGGGAAGAATGGAATGCTCGTTCCCCTGCCCTCCGTGTGAGGAAGAGCGAGCTCGTTGGTGGAGTGTATGTGTGGAAAAGATGGGCAGTCCTACCACCCACCACTCCCTAGCCATAACTGCTTTCAAATAATCAAACAGCAGAAGTTTAGTGGGTGGTCGACACATGGAAAACTCCCAATGGCCCCCATGGGTTAGACAACCCCCCCCTTAACCTTAAGAATCATGCCATTTTCATTTAACGTTGCACCGCCATAGCTGGCTGTAGGTTTATTTTAATTAATGTGCATATTTACATGATGCCCAACTATAATGTGTCGGATAGCACGATATACCATCGGCAACAATCCCTATCGTTGAAACATACACAACCAAATAAGTGGTGGGGCTTTTGCCTTTAGCTCCACACCACGATTAATTACAAAATATACATTATGTATCTTTTAATGCAAACGGGGTCAAAACCGAGGTATTACATACCCCTTTTCCAAACCATGTGGAATATTTCCAAAAAATGAATACTCTAGTCTACTGTGGCTAGAAGAGTATTCCCATGTATATGTTTATCTCTTTTTTGGGCCTGGGAAACTAAACTTACGAAAAAAGGAACCCGTTTGAGCTCACTTTTTATTTTCGTTGTCTGGTTTAAACTAGGAAAAAGATTCCAAGCGTTCTTTATGCCATTGTCATGCACGCTAAAACTTTAGGACAAAAGCATCGGGTGATATTGCTTTCCTTCACACTAGTTAAAACTAAATCATTCTACTTGTTTTTTGAAGCAGCATCAGTATGGTGATATTTTAACCCTTTTTCGGACCTTGCTGACTAACTACACAAAATGAATTCCTTGGTTCGTCTGAGATAAGAGAGTTCTCCTCTGGATTGTTTCATACCTTTTTGGACTGTGGAGACTAATCTTACAAAAAAATTCCCCCCTAGAGTCTTCTTTGGCATTTTCAAACTCTAAAATTGTGAAAACTTCACCGAACATCCACTAATCCGAGCTCATAAAATCCATGAATCAGTGCTTTATAAAACATTCTTCTATCTCTTCTTTGAGTTTGTCAACAATGAAGAAGGTCCCGAGTTTGCTTTCTTGGACTCGTTAAACCTTTACAAGGAAGAAGGAAAGTGAAGTTCATTCAAATGTATTTTGTATCATGGCAACACGTATTGTCTGCTTGAGAAAAATACTAGTTTGATTCTATCAACAGTTCGGTTCTAGTTTTTGGCCATAGGATTAATCCTAATCTCAAATTTATCACTCCTCTAGTTGGTTACTTTTCCAATTATATGGAGAATCTTTCAATGTTTGTCAAAAATATGTCTGAGTCACTATTGTGTCGTGCTTACTCTTCAAGGATAAACCTTTTGTCGACCATTTTGTAGTTTCATTGACCTTTTGTCTCGGCCACTCCTTGGTGTCAATTCATTACATCAATTCTTTGGTAGTGCTTGTTACAAAACTTTGTCCTAGTTCCAAATCAAATCCATTTTTTACTTACCTCGTGTTGGATGATGGAGGATGCCTTAATGCCTTCCTTCCAACGGATCCCTTTCAATCGACTTCAACACATCTTGCTCTAGTAATGAGATTTAGAGTTTATGATAGTACCTTGGGGATTGCAGTCATTAGTGGTGATTTCCCTCGCTATTGGGTAGCAGGAATACCTTAATGTTCCCCACTCAATGGATTCTTCAGGTGTTCGACTTCAAGATCATTTATTCACACTTGTTAGAATGTACTAGGTACCTTGGAGACCATTTTCATTAATGGTGGTTTCCATCTCCTTTTTTTAATAGTTCTCATTAATGATCGGTAATCAAACGCTTTCCTCCTTGTTTGACTTCAAATCCTTTATTCACATGTTTAGTATGTGTACCTTTGGGCGGTTCGGATTGAAGACCTTGGGTCAATAATAGCATCATCCTCTTTTTTAATTTCTCGAGTTGCACAAGACCTTGTTACAGCTCATATGACATTTTTTGAGACATATATTCACCTTGTATTCTTGTGGCTATGATCGATTATTGAGCATGGATCCACATTGTTCAATTGTGGACATGACTCCTTTAGATTTCACATGGCGCATTTTTGCATATTGTGCGACCATGATAGTTTCATTAGTTATACACATGTTGGATACGCCTTGTATCTTTATGGCAATTGTTTTTTTATGGACATGTATGTCCCAAAGATCAGTTTTTTTCTGACATTAATCTCTCTTTTAGGTACCTTTGTTCGATCCTATGATCTTGGATTCTCCAGTTTATTCAACTCCATGACTCAACTATTCCCTATTTATAATGTATTTTGGCTATCATCTTACCCTGTAACTTCATACATTATGGGGCATCTGTTATAGCCCAAAATGGAACTTCTCTGTCTCTGATGACATTTCCATGTTTGGTCGCATGACGTCACTTCATGAAACCTATTGTTAGTCACCCAAAGGACACCCATGGACGGAAGGCCCATATCTGGAGTTCTGTAACTCCATTTAACCTCTTTTCTAGAACATTGGAAAAGAATTGGACTAAGGAACAACTTTCCAAAATACACCAATGCCTGAAAATTCTTGGAAATACCCTAAAAATGGATTTTTTGAACCATTCACGAGTTATCAGAAGAAAACCTGCGAATTTCACTTTGTATTTGCGAGGTGTCAGTGGAAACCCGCAAATACTCCTATAAGTAGTCAAAAAATATAAAATTCTCAAAATTTGGGTGGTTTGGGTAGTTTTGGAAATTCTCCTTCGGTTGTAATTGATCCATTCTCAACCCTAACTCTTCAGAATACTATCTAAGAGTGGGAGAGGGGTCCATGAAGGGGGACTTATCCTTTGGCATTGTTCTGTTGGTGAAATTGGGACTCTCATCACCCCTACCTTTTCCCTAACTGCCATCTCCCTTTGTTGTAGAGCTTAGAGGTTGATATTCTTGGAGAAGAGAAGCAAAAGATACAAATCAAAGGTTTCATGAGGTGCCTTGCATGAGGAGAAGGTATATCTTGTACTTCTTCCATTTATTAACAAATATTTGATGTTATTCCCTTTCCAAATCATTGTATGATAGATGTTGTATCTCTGTTTATGATCACATGTTAATATTTATCATATTAGGGTTTCATTTATATTGATTATCATTGTCTTATATGTGGTCAATTTGGTTTGAGGAAGGTTTGAAGTTGTTTTGTAGGTCTCTTGGACTGAAGATCAAGAGGAGGGCTAAAGAGAAAGATTGGATCAGCCTTCACTCTATAAGGTATCAACCCTTCTAACCCTTTAAACCTTATTTAATTTATGCTTGAAAAACTTTGTATATCAGTATTTATACCCCTAGTACATTGGTGGCCTCGACCCCAGCCATAGGAATAATTTCCTTAACAACAGTTGTAACATCCCTGACCCTCAAACCGGCGATGAGGACGCTACTATCACCAAACATACGGGCAAATAGCCCCATGAACATGAACATGCATATAATTCTGAAATATAAAGCTTAAAACATAAAACATACTAAGATGCATAATCCTTCATATACATAACGGAAGCAAACATACATTCATTCAAGCATACCACATGTTCATCATATTCATTAATCAGTAAATATAAATGCAGAGACGGAATAGTCAAGAATACTCATCTTAAAAGGAATTTGTCCTGCAACCAGCTGCGTCGCTGCAACATTCCACCCAACCATAGGCCAGTGTGCTCATCAATCTCTCAACAATGCTACCACCCCCGGTCTGGGCATGATTCCTCAAGGAATAAGGGTCATAGCAGACTTACACATAGCCAAGGTACACAAATCAACCAAGCCCACATAGTAGGGTTTAACAGGCCGTCAAGGAGCTAGGAAAGGCTAAATGCTAAGATGGTGGTCTCAATGGAGAGCTAAGGATGCCTACAGTAGAGCTAACCCTGACCTCTAAGACATCCACACACCCAACACCATAAATCAGTATTTTCTCTGCTTCACAGTCCCTCAGGCCCTGACTTCCCCTTCCAATACTCTTCAAGGGTTGTGGAGAAGAAAGCCAGCAGTCTAACTCTGTCTGAGTGGCTCCAAACACCAGTTTTCTCAAGCATACCTAGCCTCTAATCCTACTCTCAATAGTCTGAATACCAACCACTGCATACCATAGTAAAACAAACAGTTCACAGCTCTGTGAAGAAGATGAAGACAATAGGGTGACAACCCCAAACTAAAAGGGTGAACACAGCTCAAGTCCACAAGACGATTCAGAGTTGTTCTTGGCCCTAGCGTGGCCAAAAAAACTCAGCAGCAACCCAAAAAGGCACTTGCATACACAGCAACCCAAAACCAGGGGAAGACAACAACCCCAAACTCACAATGAAACGATGGCAACATTACACAGTCCGCAAAAGGGAAAGAATCCAAAATCCCAGCATGGACATAGGAATAAACATAGACGCAGACCAAAATCAGCAACTTACATGGCCACAATCGTCAAGGAGGCATCCACCTACACCGAAACCAGTATGGAACACACACAGGCACACAGCCCCGAGCGTGAATGTCTCCTGCACCCGAAAATCCTGAGTGACAGCCATAAATTTCTCCCGCTCCCTGTGTGAGGAAAACCAACGCAGAATTCCTGTGCATGAGGAGGTGAGAGAGAACGATTCTCCGTGCGAGGATGATCAAATGATCCGAAAATTCCCCCCCCCAAAGGTGCGCGCGTAAGGATCCTGACCTTCCTGCGTGAGACTGAGCAAAACCCCCCAGAAACGTGAGTGGAAGAATGGGAGAGTGGTGATCATTCCCCTTCCCTCCGTGTGAGGAAGAGAAAGCTCGCTGGTGGAGTGTACATGGGGAAAATACTGGTAGTCCTGCCACCCATCACTCCCCAGCCATAATTGCTCCCAACTAATCAGACAACAGAAGTTTAGTGGGTGGTCGACACATGGCAAACTCCCAATGGCCCCCATGGGTTAGACAACCCCCCCTTAACCTTAGGAATCATTCCCTTTTCATTTAACGTTGCATCGTCGTAGCTGACTATAGGTTTATTTTAATTAATGTGCATACTTACATGATGCCAAAACTCTAATGTGCCGGATAGCACGATATACCATCGGCAACGATCCCTCTTGCTGAAACATACACAACCAAATCGATGGTGGGGCTTTTACCTTTAGCTCCACACCACGATTAATTAAAAAATATACATCATGTACCTTTTAATGCAAACGGGGTCAAAACTAGGGTATTACAATCCTCTCCCCCTTGGAATAACACCGTCCTCGATGTTCCAATACATAGGAATGCATAACCATTTGCACATTCAAAATTTCAAAAATTTTGCAGATATGTCCCATGTTCAATTATTTACTTTGAACTTTCAGGACCAAGCCCCTTGACTTCCATGAGCTTCTCTTGCGGGTTCTTATCTTTCGGCTCATCCCCAAATCGAGGAAATTTGTGGCTGCTGCCCTCTTTATGTTCCCTCGTTGGGCAGTCCCGACGTAAATGATGTCCTCCGCATTTCCAACATTTCGTTGGTTGCTTCATCTTTACCTGCTCAATTTCCTTTGAGTCTTCATGCTTGGACCATTTCTTAATGGATCGCTTGGACGAATGTCCCATCATTGATCCACTTTCCTTGCCTTTACGGATTGCCCCCAGAAGGCTTTTTACCTCCTTTTGCAAACCAATAGAGTCTTGCAAAATCTGGTGGTTCATCTCATTCTACCTTTTCTGTATCTTGAGCATCTCTCCAAGATTCTCTTGGGTCTTGGAAATCGTTTGAAGGAGACTTCCAGCCAAGTCCAACAACTTTTGGTCTATTGCCATTATCAATGTGCACCACTGGGTTTCACCTTTCTCACCTGTGAAATGCATCATTGAATATTCTGTTAGACCAAGCATCATATAGGCATTAATATCAGTCAATTAATTTCCCAATTGGTATGATAGTCCTAGGAACATGAGCTCATTCGTGTCTATTCTTGGGTAGGGAATTAACC
>LPNX010936386.1:0-27058 GCA_001517045.1 Pseudotsuga menziesii | reverse complement strand
CATCAAATAATTACACAGTCAAGCCAACCTTCAGTTGGGTTTATCAGACCGTCAACAAATCACCTGCACTTATATCAACAATACACTTATATCAACAATGCAGTTATATCAACAACCAATCATCAGCCAATCCAACATAGTTGGGTTTATCAGGCCATCAACAATAACACATGCACTTATATCAACAATAAACGACCATTTCCAGGTTTCATTTCTAGTAGTGAGCTCTGATTCCACTACCCCATATCACACAAGAGACCACTCCCTTCTCTGAGTTGACAGTCCCTCAGGAATGTCTCCTTCTTTGTGTTGTTTAGTAGAAGGTAGGATGAGCTCAAGCCATTGTCCATTTAGTGTACAATACTAGAATACATATGTTTAGCCTGACAACACAAGCAATATAAGCATATTTGTTAGCGTTATTGCTCTAAAACTGTAATCATATTTCACATCATTCACTATCAAATATTGAGACACCAGGAGTGCGTCCACTTCCTAGGGTATAATCAGTATTGAAAAATCCTTCCATGATTCGACATCGGGAAAGTGTGCACCCCTTTTCGATGTGTGCCATGTAGGCCGTATTCATACTCAAGCAATCTGCCATAATGGAAATAAAATCAAAACATGCTCTATATATTGAATTTAACAATTTGACATGCATATTCTTAGCTAGGGTCACAGAACACTTATCCATTTGCTGAGGCAGTATTCTTTCATTAAGGAGGAATGGGGGCTCCCTTCTCTAAGTTGACAGTCCCTCGGTTTTCCATCCCAACTCCTTTTTACATTTCATATTCACACATGTCTTACCGACATAATCCATACCATCTCACTCATGTTGTTTACCAAACATGTAGTGCAAATGAGACATTTCCAAAATGTCCAATGGAGTTTCACCCGAAACCCATTTCCAAGATAAGGGAAAACCTTCCCATGAAGTTTGGATCCTGCAGGCCATCACACATGATCTTCCTATAGTGTGTACCCCTGGAAAATTCATCAAATAGCCAAACAGTCCATCATTATCTGATAATACAATCCAAATTCGATTGTTCCATAACCAAGCAATAACATTAGTAATTAAATTCAATGAGAATTTGCAACTCTGTTTACTACAGAAATTGATTTGCTTGGCAATGAGGTGATTCTCAATTGTGGGTCTCTTGTAAGCAGCACCACTATGCCCATTATAATTTTGTGATTACTAGCATAACATGAATACTCACTTATAATGCGTCCTCCTGACACAATCTTTATGCAAGACAATAGTGATTAGTAGTTGTCAGCAATTTCTCAAATCCGAAATTCACAAATTCAAATTTAACAACTCATTATGCATACAAACTATTTTCACAGCTATGAGACTCTTCTCATAAGGTTTGGCTCTTTCACATGGTAGATTTTGGCATTTGTCATGGTCTTACTCTCATTTCCATGTTCTAAACAATCTACCTGAAACCTGAACTTCAATCAGCCAAACACTTGGTAAGTCTGGATGCATATAACATTTTCATTGTTGCAACCATCACTGAAGTATTTTCAGAATTTATAAAATTAATCAAATACTTCCAGCTGTTAATCACGTCAATATTACCAAAACCCATTTACTTCTCGCAATCATTATCATACTTTAAATTACAGGGTACAGTCACATCATTTATGCAATTAAATGAAATGTTTAGATACTCCTTACTTCACAAGTGTATCATTTGTACCACCCTGCTCTTCCATAGAGCATTTCCGGAAGCCAATTGATCCTGACTAACCTCTTCATGCACTTACTATCCTGCATTCATAACAGCTCTTGAAATGGTTCCAGAATTGTCATCAATTCATCATTTCAGCCATTAGTTATTCATAATATCACATGCACTATCTCAATGCATTCATGCAATGCATCACAACATTTGCACCCATACTTATGTAATCAGTTACTCACATCCTTCATATGCATCCATTCAATGCATAACTACAAGATTTATAAAATCTTTTAATGCATATCCACTCAATGCTACCTTGCATTGATTCAGGAATACTATGAATTCAAACATACCGTGCATGGCCTAACCATGACTACTTCATATAGGATGCAAGACTACAATCAAGATCATTAGTTCTTACTTTCCTTGGGCTACTAAGCTCATAATAACATAATACAGGCATGACACATTTCTCTATGAATGTAGTATAAAATTCAAATACCCACATGGTATGAGACCTCTTGCTTTTACCACTCCATGCAATTGTCATAATTAAACTCTTACCTTCATGGGTCCTACTTACACCCTTGACATTACCAGTTTGGTTGGTCCTTTGCAGGAGATTGCAGAATTTGCTCACCAACTTTTGATTCTGGACTTGTTGCCTTATCCCTTTCTCCATAGGGTTGCTATTCACATTCGTCAGCATCAGCAACACATTCAGCCATGTCCATTTGTTTTTGGTTTTTCCACTAATGCCAACACCAATGCAATAATTATCATTAGTGGCTCATTATAAATGTATAATTCTCACTATTCTTACCAACATGTAATATCTTATGCATGCAAGGCATATCCTCATATATTTCATGTATAAAACCTGTAATCATAATTAGTAAGACAGGGTTTAAGGAAATTTCCCTTTTCAAGTCCCTCATCCTTGCATGGAACTCCTCTTCCACACAACAGCTGGATTGACTGCATAGTCTTGCTACCTCTAGGCATGCAATTCTCGGATTTCTCCATATTGACAGCAACACATTTCTCTTTCAAGCAATCACTAGCACTTTGCTGCTCCACACTCAGATTCTGGTGACTCTCCCTTGTTCCCTGCTGGATAAGCTTTCCAACGCCTATCCACATGATTCATTCTAACCTCGGGTGTGAAAACCACACCACTTCTAGAATGATGGAAAAACATACAACTGTATTTTGGTTAGGAATGCTAACTTCAGTCACCTAGGGTTTTCTTCCTTTTTAGTTCTGAAACTACTAAAAAATCCAATGAGAAAATTCACTACAAAGCCTACTGGAACACTAGTTGGAGCTGCTAAAAATTCCACTGGAAAACCCAATTTTATTTCTCCCTATCGGGTCCCTTCCCAACTAAGTTTCCGACATTTCAGATCCTTAGTGGACTAGTCTTCCGACCCTTTGGTGGCCAAGACGACTACATTTCTCCGGCACTCATCGACGGCCCTATCAACTATAAGTTTCCATTGTATCGGTGGTTTCCTCGACTATATTTTTCCAAAGTAAGCCTTTTGGATGGCATCGACGATGCCAAGGATTGTTCGTCAGATCCTTTTCTCTCTAACCTTCCGGCATTTCGGCAGCTAGAACGTATAATTTTCTCCGATGTATCAATGGTTTGTTTGTCTATTTCCTTCTGTTGTATTGGCCTGCAGTGGTCTACTATTCCGAACTTCATCGGTGAGAAAATTGACTAACCGCTGCATCGGCGGTCGGATGCTCTGAGCATCGGGTGGCTAGTTGTCTATGCTTCTGCAACGGCGGCCAACAAACTAACAGGAGTTTCTGCATCTATAACTCTGCCGGCGGTTGGAATGACTAACAGTTGCAAGCTTCCGATCGGCGGTCGGAAGCACTAACAGCTACGGCGTTGGGCGGTTAGTCTTCTTGGTAGCCACAATGGTGGACTCCCAATCGACTAAACTTCTCCGACATCTTTCATCGGCGGCCTGATCCCTTAATATTCTCTGTCGTATCGGTGATTGAAACTTTTAGTCGTCGGAACAATAGTTCAACTAATAGCCACAACTGCAAAACCCCAACGACTAAATTCTTCCGACGATGTTCATCGGCGGTTTCGTCCACTAAACTTTCTAATGCTTTCTGCACTTAGAGAAATTTCAGAATTTTTCTTCCCTTGTTTGTCGCCACGTCAGCTTTCCAAACAACTAACTTTCACCAAAGCCTTTAGTTCTGTCTTCTTCATCTTATCTTTCGTCATCGCATCATCGGCACCTTCTTCATTTGTCTATCGGTAATCCCATCTCCTATTCTCCTCTGATGTGTCAATGGTTCAAACAACAACTTTTCCTGCCACATCGGTTGTCGAAGCAATTTTCCTCTACGGCATCAATGGTTGGGGACTCTATCCATCATAGGGATAGTCCTCTAGCCAGCCGCAATGGCTGATGCAAAATCATCTAAGCATCAGCGATGCGATCAACTAATCATCGCCGATCAATCTACTAACCTCGGTTGACGTGTCGTCGGTGATCCCTTCATCTTAGTGTCACCGATCGTTGATAGTTTTTAACACTTAGGAAAATTTTGAAACTTTTCTTATCGTTGCGTCGGCTGATTCATCCTTTAATCCTCGTCGATGCTTCGGCGATCTTTGGTAGATCTTCGCCGAAACCGCGGCTCGATCTTCACCTATTTTTCGCTGACATTTTGGTGACCCTTGGCCATACAGAGCCATCATTTCAGCGCTCCCATCATCTAATCATCGGCGATGAAATAAACTAAATGTCGTCGATCCAGCTAACTAATTTTTCCGCCACCTGGGTCTGCATTGGAGGTTCTTCAGACTAATCTATTCGTTGCATCAGGTGGGCTTCCCACTAAGTCCTCCGATGAGCCGATAGTCTTACACTTAGAAAATTTCATGGATTTCCTTCCACTGGTCCCTCGTCATTTGGTCTTCCGACTAAGCATTCCGCTGTATCATAGGATGTTCCCACTCAATCCTCCGATGATCTGACGAGTTTGGCACTTTGAGAATTTTTCAACCAAAATTTTCTGGAACCTTTTTCTGATTTCTGCTGGGCAGAGGGCAACCTGCCTCTGGTAGCTAATCTTTCATGGCCCTCTAAGGCCCAAATGCTGCAACATAAGCTCTATCACTACATCTTCATGGCCCATTCAGGCCCATGCTACAACCTTTAGCTCTGATACCACACTGTAACATCCCCGACCCTCAAACCGGCGGTGAGGACACTACTATCACTAGACATACGGGCAAATAGCCCCATGAACATGAACATGCATATAATGCTGAAATATAAAGCTTAAAACATAAAACATACTAAGATGCATAATCCTTCATATACATAGCGGAAGCAAACATACATTCATTCAAGCATACCACATGTTCATCATATTCATTAATCAGTAAATATAAATGCAGAGACGGAATATTCAAGAATACTCATCTTAAAAGGAATTCGTCCCACAACTACCTATGTCGTTGCAACATTCCACCCAACCATAGGCCAGCATGCTCATAAATCTCTCAACAACGCTGCCACCCCCGAGCTGGGCATGATTCCTCAAGGAATAAGGGTCATAGCAGGCTTACACATAGCCAAGGTACGCAAATAAGCCAAGCCCACACAGTAGGGTTTATCGGGCCGTCAAGGAGCTAGGAAGGCTAAATGCTAAGCTGGTGGTCTCAATGGAGAGCTAAGGATTCCTACACCAGAGATGACCTTGACCTCTAAGACATCCACACACCCAACACCAGGAATCAGTCCTTTCTTTTCTTCGCAGTCCCTCAGGCCCTGACTTCCCCTTCCAATACTCTTCAATAGTTGTGGAGAAGAAAGCCAGCAGTCTAACTCTATCTGAGTGGCTCCAAACACCAGTTTTATCAAGCATACCCAACCTCTAATCCTACTCTCAACAGTCCAAAGACCAACCAATGCATACCGCAGTAAAACAAATAGTTCACAGCTCTGTGAAGAATATGAAGACAACAGGGTGACAACCCCAAACGAAAAGGGTGAACACGGCTCAAGTCCAAAAGACGATTCGGAGTTGTTCTTGGCCCTAGTGTGGCCAAAACAACTCAGCAGCAACCCAAAAGGCACTTGCATACACAACAACCCAAAACTAGGGGAAGACAATAGCCCCAAACTCATAATGAAACGATGGCAACATTACACAGTCCGCAAAAGGGAAAGAAGCTAAACTCCTAGCATGGACAGAGGAAAAAACATAGACACACACCACAATCGGAAACTTACACGGCCAAAATCAGCAAGGAGGAATCCACCTACACTGAAACCAGTATGGAACACACACAGGCACATAGACCCGAGCGCGAATGGCTCCTGCACCCGAAAATCCTGAGTGACAACCACGATTTCTCCCGCTCCCTACGTGAGGAAAACCAACACAGAATTCCTGTGCATGAGGAGGTGAGAGAGAACGATTCTTCGTGCGAGGATGATCAAACAATCCAAAAATCCCCCCCCCCCCAAAANAACGATTCTTCGTGCGAGGATGATCAAACAATCCAAAAATCCCCCCCCCCCAAAAGGTGCGCGCATGAGGATCCTGACCTCCCTGCGTGAGACTGAGCAAAACTCCCCAGAAACGTGAGTGGAAGAGTGGGAGAGTTGTGACCGTTCCCCTGCCCTCTGCGTGAGGAAGAACGAGCTCACTGGTGGAGTGTATGTGGCGCAAAGACTAGTAGTCCTGCCACCCATCACTCCCCAGCCTTAACTACTCCCAACTAATCAGACAGCAGAAGTTTAGTGGGTGGTCGACACATGGCAAACCCCCAATGGCCCCCACGGGTCAGACAACCCCCCCTTAACCTTAGGAATCATGCCCTTTTCATTTAACGTCGCACCGTCATAGCTGGCTGTAGGTTTATTTTAATTAATGTGCATACTTACATGATGGCAAAACTCTAATGTGCCGGATATCAAGATATACCATCGGCAACGATACCTCTTGCCGAAACATACACAGCCAAATCAATGGTGGGTATTTTTCCTTTAGCTCCACACCACGATTAATTACAAAATATACATCATGTACCTTTTAATGCAAACGGGGTCAAAACCAGGGTATTACAACAGTTCTTGCACCTTGATTATATTTATCAACACCCATCAGAAGGAAACTACGACCCCCTGCTCTTTTCCCCGTCTGACCTCCCTGATATGAAAAGTGATTGTATAGAAATATGGCAAGTAGATAAATATCTTTTCCTCAAATTCCACAACTTCTTCAATCCTTTGATCCATGTCTACATATATGCATTAGACAGTTTCCCAAAATATGACATCTCAAAAAAACTTTGATCTGTGTCTTATGTTTTCTTCAAATTTTGCAATTGTTGCAATCCTTTAATCCACGTCTGCGCATCTACATCATACAGTTACCCAAAATACGATGCACAAATAACAATTGCGATGTGCATCTTCTTAGTTGATCTATGTTCTACGTCTATATAGGTTTTCTAGCTTAATCACACTTGCTTTTCTGTGATTTGTGTCTTACTGAGCAAAAAAATTACACATCAAACTATGGGTATCCTTTCATCCTATGTTGTTATTTATGCACTATGGATCCGCTACATAAATATGCTCTCTATGATCAATGAGCCATTGATATCCCCAAAAAATATGAAGCTTTTCAAGCATTTATTTTAGATCTTCATTTTCCACAAGCTTACTTCACCTCATCCATCTCTTGCTTATTTATAATATTCTTAACTCAAGAGATGTGTCCAATTGGTGAAGTCCCTTAACTTCAGATAACGTCCCAGTGGATTGTGTCTTTTGCAAGTTAGGACCCGCGTCGGCGTGCCACTTTTCACAAATCATATTTGTAGTTTATGATACACATATGCAAACATCGTTTGGGACTTTTGCACACACTGAATTGTTGCTTGGGTTGCCTTTGAAATATTTGCACCACTTACCAACTTCCTTGTGGGAACTTTACACAATATTATTTCACTTTATTAATAAATCTCACAAGAAATATTTGCGCATATCTGTTATTTACAATATTATCCTATCCGTATGTGCGCATTTGTGACCAAGATAGAACTTGCATAAATATTTGATCTTATTTATTTGACACATACATTTATATATACATATCCATACATAAACATATAGGAGAGTCAATATCATATCTATCAACATAAAAGAGCATCAATGTCTCATTTTATCATTACTTGGAATTATATAATGTATTAATACATTTACTTCATATTTGACATCGATAACAATATATCAACAATATCCCCAGTTTTCATTGGTGTCGACACAAGTGGGATTCGCCTATCAATCCTCCCCCTATCATTGGGATCTACCTTTCTGGTCTTCATTTTCTTGCTCTTGTTCTTTCATATTCTCTCCTTATTTTAGATAATATCCCCCTTTGACATCAATGGTAAAGGGATCTTCTACATTACTGACTGCCCCTAGATTTGTGTTCACTTCTTCCACTTTTATTTGGTAATCTTATTTGAGATTTTGCAAATTTTTCTTTGCGATGGAGACTTCTTCCTTCATCTACTCTCGTCTTTGTGTAATTGTTGAAAACCATATATTTGAAAATATTGCACCTAATAATGGTTTTTTGTTTCTATCGAATAACCGGCTTCCTTTTGGTTCTTTCCATCCAACAAAAGCAATGCAGATCAATAGCCATGTGTAGTGAAAGAGATTACCTTCTTCATGTGCTGCTAGGAAATCTTCACGAAACTCATTCAACAAAAATTTTGCCTAATTCATTTGAACTCCTTTCACACACTTTTCTGTAGCTACAATGACTCCTGTTGAAACTTGATCTTGTCATCTATTTCGGAATATCTTGCATGCAAGGATCTGTACAAATTTTTTTATAGTAGGTTTATTTATCTGAGCAATCACAAATCCCCTATCCGCTCGTTGAGTTCCATAATTTTCAGCTACCATCTTTTTGAGGGCTTTATCTTGCCTTTTGTCAAATATAAGAATAACGTCTTCTCTGGTTGCAGGTAGACCTATGATTGATTTAATCAGTTCAATATGAATGGATACTTCTCTATTATCCCAGAGGTATCCACCATGAATTTGGGATAGTAGTAGTTTTGCACACATCCTAGCATATGGAGTTTTACAAAAAAGGGAATCCCTAAAAGATTCAAAACTCCTTTCCCATTGTTGGAGTATTGGTTCTCCTAATGCACTCTTCCACATAGTTCCTTTTGGTGAGATATGGAAACTTCATTGGATCAGGAATATTATAGTCTGTAATGATTAGTTTTCCACTTGTCCATGTAATTTTTCTTCAATTGATACACCCTCAGATTTCATTATATCTTGCAACTCTGCATTTTCCAGTTCTTGTAGGATGAACTCTGGGGAGTCTATTCTCCGAGATAGAATATGTCCATGATAGTCCTACAGGGGAGTAGAAGACATCGCATCTTGTGATTGTTTTCTAGATGCCATGACCCTCAAGCTTCGATCCTTTGCACTTTGAATATCCTTGTAGGCACTATTGTTAGTGAAAGAAGGGTTTTCTTCTTAATACATTTTTGAGGTTTTAGAAATGAAAATTCATAGATTTCCCTTGATTTGGTCTATCCTCCCAATACTGAAAAGTCATTGTTTCCAATAATTTATCTAGATTCATTTAACTAATATTAATTCCATTGTCGGTTGGCCATTTATTTCCATTCGTGTTGTTCGCCTCCCGTTGTGGTTCATGCTATATGTATCTGTGAAATTCTTTGTACCCACTAATCCTGACATTAGTATGTCTTGTGATTTGTGGTTTTATCGAGATTTAGTCTTTTCTCTAGAAATGGAATGTTTTGACTTTCTCAAAAATGATTGTTCAATTCCAAGTTCAGTTAACCACTTTCCTTCATTTAATGCAAATACCACCCAGTCTTAATTGCCACTGCTAGCACTACTTTTGCTGAGTTTTTGCTCCATCCCCTTTTTTTTCGCAATACTTTGAGCACACATTTCTTACTGTGACTAGTTTGTATACTTGTGGATTAGTCTGGAGAAGAAATACAGACTAATTTGTCGTCCAAACTTCCATTGTCGAGAAAGACTTAGTATTGGAAATTTTCTTTCTCTAGATCATATGCTTTTCTCTTTTTGACATATTGCTCTTCAGAGGGTTTATCGGACTATCCTCACCTATCTTATTTATCCATAAATTTTGTGAACTACAGTTTCTAGATTTATAACCTACTTTGTTACACCTGTAATAAGTAAATATTTTGCAAGTCTTACCAGTATGTCCAGTTCTTTCCCAGTTCCAACATATAGTAGTTTCAGTTGGCTCCTTTTGTTTCTTGGTGCCTACTACTTTGTATCCTATACTGAACTTGTTGGGAGATAGACATCGCTTGCTTAATATTTCATTTAATACTTCTGTGCTTTTACTTAACCTGTCATTTGTCTTAAGTTTCATTTACAGTCTTTCAATTTCCTGCTCCTTTTCTTTCAATTTACTTTCCTTTTCATCAAGTGAATTTTTGTACTCAAGATTTATTTCTTTGATCATGACCATCTCATGTTTTTCAGGTTGGACTTTGTTCTACTATTCGTTGATGATTTTGCAGGTTTAATCACTTTATCATTGAAGATTTTGGAGTTGCTCCTTTAGCAACATGATTACTTCAGTTGGATTTGCAACATCCTTCCTTTTTTCTTCCTCTGTATCTTCCAATTTCTTCCTCGGAAGAGTGATTTACTTGGATAGTTTATGGTTCTCTATTATAGATTTCTCCAAATTTCCTTCCAGTGCGTCGATCTTGATTTTTTTAGATTTACAATGTTCGTCCATTTCCTGCAACTGACTAGTGAAATATGTTGATGATGACTTTGACGCTTCCTCTTTCTTCTTTAGTGTCTGCATGACATTAGTCACAACTCTTTTTACATTTTCTATGGTACTTATTTGTGTGCGTATAATATCCCTTACTTGAAAAATCGAGGGATTCTCTTTATTTTCATTATCTCATAGCCATGATGCTTCATCCATTTTTGTGTTGGATCAGTCTTCTAGATGTTAGTCTATTTACTAAAGACACTTGTTCTAATACCAATTGTTGGTATTTAGTTACTACTGAGAAGGGGGGTGACTCCGTAATTGCACAAATATGTACAATTTAACTTATGCATACTTTCACAGATTTAAAATTTTCATTATTCACAACAATAATATGAACAACGCATTGATTCTTGAGAACTAATGTATATCTATAAATATATATTAGTGTAACTACATTAGTAGAAAATAACAGCCTCCAAACATGAGAACCTACTCATTTCAGATGTCAACTTGATCTCAAGCACAACATTCAACTTGAGGGCACTGACCTGCAACAACTTATATCCGATATAAGCATTAACTTACGATCTTCAGGCTCCGACTTGAACAAATATCAGCTTGTTTGTGCAAACTACGACTAGCGGCTTCAATCTTCGACCTGTGGAAGAAAAGCGCTCTCTTGTTGTGAAATTGACAACTTCTGTTTGTTCTCCAACACAGACTGGAAGGAGGATATGAACTCATGAGTTTTATCTGCACCCAAAAAAAGGATGGTGTTGCACCCTTATTGTATTTACCAACACCCACTAGAAGGAAACTATGACCCCATGCTCCTTACCCCATCCAAACTCCTTGATATGAAAAGTGATTGTATATAAATATTGAAAGTAGAGAAATAAGTTTTCTTAAAATTCCACAACTGTTACAATCCTTTGATTTATGTCTATGTATATGCATCAAATAGTTTCCTGAAATACAACATCTAAAAAAAAATCAATTAGCGTCTTCGATTTTCTTCAAATCTTGCAATAAATGCAATCATTTAATATGCATCTATGTATCTGCACCAGATAGTTGCCCAAAATACGATGTGTTAATAAAAACTGTGATCTGTGTCTTCTCAGCTGAACTGTGTTTTGCATCTGTATAGGATATCCATCTCAGTCACACTTTCTTTTCTATGATTTGCGTCTTACTGAGCAAAAACTTCACACATTGAATATACGAGTATCCTTTCATCCTGTGTTGTTATGTACATACCGCGGATCCAATACATAAAGATGTTCTCTGCGATCAACAAGGCATTGATACCCATAAAAAATCTGAAGATTGTCAAGCAGTTATTTCAGATCTTCATTTTCCACAAGCTTGTTTCACCTCATCCATCTCTTGCTTATTTATAATCTTCTTAACTCAATAGATGTGTCCACTTGGTGAAGTTCCTTAAATTTTGATAACGTCCCACTAGATTGCATCTTTTGCAAGTTAGAACATACTTCGGCATGCCACGTTTCACAAATCATCTTTGTAGTTTATGATGTGCATATGCCAACGTCATTTTGGGAATTTTGCACACATCAGATTGTTTCTTGGGTTGCTTTACAAATATTTGCACCACTTACCAACTTCCTTATGGGATCTGTACACAATATTATTTCACTTTATTCATAAATATTACAAGAAATATTTGTGCATATGTATTATTTACAATATTCTTATATGTGAATACATATGTGTGCATTTGCAACCAAGGTAGAACTTGCATACATATTTGCTTTTCTTTAGTTGACACATACATTTATATATAAATATCCATATAGAAACATACAAGAGAATCAATATAAGATTTATCAACATACAAGAGCATCGATGTCTCATTTTATCATTGCTTGGAATTATATCATGTGTTGATACATTTACTTCATATTTGACATCAATGACAATATATCAACAAATACATAAATGAGTTCATCTTTCTAAAGCCATACTATAACCCAAATTGCATAGACAATGACTCAAGACAATGTTCTTTGTTTAAGGACGACACAACTTGATGCTAGACATAAATAAGAACACGACTCTTTCCCATCCAATCTTTGGAATATTTGGTTTTTTTGGATTTTTCATATTATAAATCCTGAAAAAATAATAATAAAGTATGCTATAGTACATGGGAGAAAATGAGCATTAGGGACAAGCGAACTAGTTCCAAGTGCATGGAACAAACCTATGCATAATGCAAGGAACATAAGCATGATAAGGACACTCAAGGTGTGTTTACTTCCGATAAAAGAGAGTCAAGTTGCTAAGGAAATGGTTCAAGGATCAATGGTAGTGAGATAATAAATGAGGGATTACACAAAGTTGTAAGCTAGAAACAGACAAAAGGATCAGTAGTGCAAGTGGGAAAGATGCAATGCATTTACAACTTAAACAAAAATTTG
This sequence comes from Pseudotsuga menziesii, assembly GCA_001517045.1. Taxonomy (NCBI): domain Eukaryota; kingdom Viridiplantae; phylum Streptophyta; class Pinopsida; order Pinales; family Pinaceae; genus Pseudotsuga; species Pseudotsuga menziesii. The sequence goes on along the minus strand of LPNX010936386.1, from coordinate 14,076 downwards.
TGAGAGACTAGAGTCCCCTTTGAGGAAATGGCCAACATAAAAGATATGGAAGAATAATGCATGATCCAAATGGATATTTGTGGCCACCCACGTATTCAACTAGCTCAAAACAATATTTCTAGTGTGACGATTTCTTTAAGTTTTTTTAGGTCCCAAACTTCAGGGGCCATTTTGAGGCCCTAAACAACATTTTTTGGTGATTCACGAGGGAAGGAGTTGCTAAATCAAAATATGTTCCTAGTTGAAAGTTGTAGTGCTCGAATATATCTTTCCAATGGGTTATTGAACACCCAAACTAGAGATCGTATGCAAAATTTACGCCCTTGGGAAGTTGATGTATCAACTAACCACCTCAAGGGCCCACAAACCTTTTGACGGTTCATCTCCTATGGTTAGGTTTAGGGTTTCTTCCTCTTCAAGGAGTTATGATAAAAGGATGTTTGAACTCCTTTTATATTAATCTCATGACAAATGAGCATAACCGCCATATCTCTTCTTAGATATATAACTACCACCATTCTAGCTGCTTTTATTTTACATTTTATTATGTTTCATTCATTTAATAAAATTTGAGTTTACGGTATCATTGTGTTTCTTGCAATATATTTGTGCATGTGAATATATGTGTGTGTGTGTGTGTGTTATTTCATTTCGTTCTCACATAAATTTGGATCAATGCGTCATGAACATAAAGTCAGTAAATAACCAAGGGACTCTCAATCCCAACAATTCATCACCATAGGTACCATCATAAAATGATCTAAACTAGGATACCCATATGATAGAGGCTCTATTGAAAAAATATGGCATATTTGTATAGAAGGATAAATGTCGTAATGTTGCAAAGGTAATAAGTTTGTTCAAAACTGGGTAAGATAATGCAAAATGCAAATGGAAGCCGGGCCTACTCTATATGTCAGTTTACGAAACAATACCTGAAACTGATGCCATGGCCTAAAGAAATCATCTTTCTAAAAACTATTGCAAAGTAGACCTAGATATACATAAATAATAACACAATTAGTCCCACATGCAAAAAAATATTCAACTTTGAAAAAGTGAACAATAAATTGAAGTGTTACCCCTTCTTTTGTTGGTGAGAAAGAATTGGAGTTTGGGTACGAGAACAACCTCAATATTCGAAAAATGATCACACGAACGAGGATAAAATATTACCATTAGAACTAGGTAAAAGTGTTTCACTTGCTCTTTTAATTTACATCTATTACACCAAGATGATTATAGAGTGGCATGAAAGATAACATGAATTCATTAACAATAATGAGGCTCATGAAGTCATTAACAATAATGAGGCTCATGAAGCACTTCAATTATGCAGATTGAAGAAGTTCTTCGAAATAAACAATATGGGGGTCCAAACTAGGTTGCTAAATTGTTGATTAGATATTGGGATCTTGAGGTTGATTCCTTCGTACTAGATGGGGAACCTCTAAAATTAGATATTTAGGATATTTACTTTCTCCCAGAACTTTCATGCCAAGGATAGGTACCAAACATCAAATTTCGATGAGTTGGAGGCATGACAATCAATGAATGTGTGGAAATGTATTGTGTTTCCAAGTCTCAAAAGATTGGAACTCGGGTTCCAATACGAGATATAAAAATCTTGAATATCAAGATCATAATCATGATGATATACTGGATCATTGGATCAACATCAGAGCACCAAGCCTTAACTACAAAAGTGTTTTATGTAGTAAGGTGTTTGGAACCCTTCATGTTTGATTGGTGTACTACACTATTGGGATACATGAAATCTCCACTAAAAAAATGCAAAACTTGAAATATGAATACTTTTAGTTTCATACTTGTCTTATGCAAATTATTTTTTGAAAGAGTACATGCCATTAGCTTGCAAGTATCTGTAGAACCACAAGCTCTAAGGATCCCTTTCATGGATCAATGGGAAATTATTATGTTACAAATTAGAGGTAGGAGTATTGTTATCCTATACGATGATGATTTATTTACATGATGGGAGCGCAAAGTAAAGAGAATCAATGATTACTATTATCATGGAATATATTTCAGTCAAGACCTTGACATGATAGTCCCTCTAGGAAGTGCACTGGGTGCAATTGGTAACTCTCTTCTGGTTTAAAAGTTTATTATTTTTTTTATGAATTTTATCATATATTTGAAACAATGTAACTTGTTTTAACATAGATACTGACATATAAGTAACAATCATGTGTAGATATAGGACCAAGAGCTAAGGGATTTCCTCGATTAAGGATGAGGCCACAGGTAGGAAACTCAACTGATTCTTTTGTGACTCTACAGAATGTTAGAAATGTTAGAATATTCAACCCATATAGACATTAGTATTAACCATTATTTGATTTCGCTAAGTTCCTAGAACTTTTGATTTACCCCTAGTGAGTTTCTTAGTGCTAGTCCTCATTATTTTTTATCATCCATACTATCTAATTGTAACCCTAGCCTTCATTATCCATCCATGCATGAATATTTGGACCTAATGTGTCAATTATCCTTAATTTAGGGATCAGGAGCACCTTCCTTGAATCATGCAACTCCAAATTACTCACAAGCAGTTATGACATCAATTCTTAACTATTTAACTGATTTGTGTGCCCTCCTTGATTGTCACTGCTATTTTTTTAATTGAAACTATAGAATGTTCCATACCTACCTACCTACCATTAGCTAAATTTCACTCACACATAATTAACTTATCTCATCATGTGTTACAACCAATTCTATGTGTAGTGGGTAGTTTAAGTCTATCTAAAACTGCCATGTGTGGAGTTCAACTGCCTCTTTAGGGTCTCAAATTTTTCCTTTGGTGTTGTATTATATATGTACACATAATGATGAATTATATGGTATGGAATATTCCCCCTATTGTTCTCCAATTCATTGTGTCATAGCACATTATTCTTCTTCCCTATTTTTCTTGTACAATCTATGTGAAGACTATTTCTGTCATAATATCTGTCTGTCAAAATATAATATGGTATCAGATCTTGGTTAGGCCATTTCACTCCTCAGATACTTCCATTGTTGCACCAGAAGCAACTGGGTTCCACATAAATCCTCCTATCTTTGCATTTCTCCCTCCGGAATTATCCAGAGAAGTCTAGCCAGGTGTGAAGCACCCTAATAATGTGCTTATTATCGAAGTAGAGTCTGATTGTGCTTAAAAAAAAATTCTTTCAAGTTTTATGTAGGTGTTCAATTCTCTCACCAGCAGCGCAACAACAAACCATGGATCTATCTAATATAGTAACATTGAATTCCTTCAATTACCATGAATGGAAAGATTGTTAAATTTGTGAGCCATTGATCTATAGGAAAATGAGAGCAATTGAAAAGAGAATTACGCAGTGGAATATTAAGAACAATGTACATTGAACAAGACAATTTTCAGACAAATCTGATAAGAATTGATCAGATAATTACAACATTAATATTCATTAATCCAACAGTAATACAATGGTGTTACAATAAGGAGAATTCAAATCATGTGGATAAGATTCGAATCTACCAACTAAACCTGACTGATTGGATAACTCAGTGTGTCCAAATCATTGCATGGGAGAAACTAGTCCAACTCCTGATGTCTAAATTAGTTTACAATCAGTTAATAGCTAGGATAGGTGGAAAAAGGCGTCACTCCCCATGCATGCATGCAAAACTAGCGCTAGACTTCTTTTTTTTAACTGAAGCCAAAGAAAAAATTTATATATATAAAAGGCTGAGTACAACCATCCTTACAAGGTTTGAAACCAAAATTCTTGAGCAAATATAGAAGGACAAACAAATATTTCTAGGCTATGAACATAAAAGTAAATGATTCTAGACTTCTTGCTTAAACACGTTAGCTCCATGGAAGGAATCTATCTTACAAATTGGTTTTTCAGAAATAAACAAAAAAACATATATAACCAAGAGAGTAGAACCTAAAACTTCTGAGCTTCCTGACCATGGGTTGGTTGGCCAGCCGAGGGTTCTTCTATCTGTAAATATCCAACAGCAGGGGGGGTCCTGGCATTGGTTGCACTGAGTCATGCTAGTAAGCTTCTGAACATCTTCCTTGACCACGTTGACTTTCCCCATTAGTTCATGCAAGTACTTTGTGTTGTCTTCAATTCTAGATGCCTTGTAGTCAAGTTGGTTGGAGATGTATTTGGTTTCAGCTATGACAGTTTTGTTACCATTGACACTGGTGCCGACCATTCTATAAATCCAACGCATTCCACTCTGTAATTCTGCAAGCGAAGACTTGATTTCTACAATGTCCCTGGGGGTTTCCATTCTTTCCTGAGCCTACGATACCAAGTGAGGTCATGAAGGAGACTCATAACTACTAAATGAATTTATACCTGAGCTTAGCGAATCCTGACTGAAAGCAAGATGATCCTAGACTAACCATGATGGAACTGGAATATCTTCAATAGGATGATGAACCTATTCACAATCGTTCTGTGAGTTGAGCAAACCTTCAAAAAGAACTGAGATATCTTCTTCCAAAGGAATGAGGAGAAGAGGGAACATATTCAGATCAAATGTGAGCCTAGAGGAATAAGACTTAGAGCTCATGATAGTCGTCAATCCTGTGGAGTGTGTGGGGAGATTCTTGGTGATGTCAATGAACAAGAAGAGACGTCCCATAAAGGCCATCACATGGCCAAAACCGCCATCTTTCAGATCATGTCACGTCAAAGGATGCGTGTTCAAAATGCAAGGAGAGAAGGCAATGAGGGGGGTGTAGGAGAGTGGGTAAGAAGACCCCCTAGAACAATAAGGGCTAAGGAACATGTTTTTGGTAGTGTTGATCTCTTATTGAGACAATTCCCAACTTGTTATTTACTCCTTGGTTTTCCATTTTATCCGCGATGCCATTGTTCTTCCTTAGGATGTGATAGTAAGTGACATGAAGAGTGGTACTAATTCTGATAATGCGCTTGTACAACTTTTTGCAGTTGGTTGCTCCTGATTTGTATCCTTTTCTCATTTTATGAATGATTTGTTTAGAGTCTCCAAAGACAATAATATTTCTGATGTTTTTCTTTTTAATAAGTTCCATACCAAGGTAAATGGTGATCCATTCAGCTTCGTTGTTGATTTTTCATCTAATCCCCCAAGCATAGGTTGTTATAGTATTTCCATCGGGATCTAGAATAATCCCACCCGCACCTGCCTCCCTAGCAAAATTGGTGCTAGACTAACTAAGAGTGATCTAACTAATTGTAACTAGAGAATGACTGAACATAACTACCTACCTACCACAACTAACTGATGGAGGTTGCTAGTGGCACTCAGAGTGGCTCCTAGAATGTAGGGATTGGCACCGGTGGCACCAATGTCACCAATATTATGGTGGCACCAAATGAATCCTAAGTTGGGCAAGATTATCAAATAGACTATATATGGACAAGGGAGGATTATTTAATCCTAACACCCCCCCTTAATCCTAACTTGGACAACTTTGGGCCTTGACAACTAGGCCAAAATTCACCCATACAATCTAATGAAAAATAAAATATGCTTAATAAACTAAGAAAAATGGGGAAAACCTCATGGGAAAACCCCCTCTCAAAAAAGTAGTGAATCAGGAACAATGAATCAAGCCTTTACACCGAGAAGAGATCTGAGAAAGACAAATCTTTTTTCTGTGAAGAACTTGGCAAATATATCTGCAATATGCTCCTCTGTAGGGCAGTGTGATAGTTTTGTCATGCACTAGTTCCCAAATATATTACATGTGAACCTCAATATGCTTCATTCGTTGCTTCTGAACTGGATCACCAGATATCTTTGTGGTACTCTGGTTCTCACATTAGATCTCCACTGAAGGTGAAGTGCAAATCTTAAATTATATCAAGATTTCATGCAACCAAACTACCTGAATAGTTTCATTTACAACCCCCCTATACTCTGCTTCTACTAAAGAGAGTGCAAGTGTTGCTTGTTTCTTACTGGACCAATAAATTGGCCCAGATCACAACATAAACACAAATCCTGAAGTGGATTTTCTATCATTCCCATCTCCAACCCAGTCTGAATCTGTGAAGCCTATGAGATCAAGTTGTGAACCAACTACATAATGGATCCCATAATCTCTAGTACCATGTACATAGTGCAAGATACGCTTTGTTGCCTTCCAGTTCATCTCATGTGGCTCCTGCATGTATCTGGAAACAACACTCACATCATAGGATATATCTGGTCTCAAATGTGTGAGGTATAGAAGGCTCCCAATGAGCTGGAAGAAAATAGTGATGTCTACCAATGGTGTAGAACCACCTTCTTCTAGCCTGATGCCAAATAGGAAGGGAAAAGGGGTTTCTTTATAGTCTTCCATGTGGTATCTCCTAAGCGTGTCTAATGAGTATCTGGACTGTGAACTGGCTTAATATTCCTAGATTAGACATTGTGAATGCTTTGTTCAGAGTTGTCTTGATGCTTCTCAATCCACCAGTAGAGCTATTGGTAATGAGAAATTCATCCACATATAGCACAATCAATAGAAAGAATCCCTCTTTCTTCTGCATGTAAACATTGCAATCTGATTTGTATATTTCAAATCTCTGTGACATGAGGAAGGCATCCATTTTGGAATACCATGCCCTTGGAGCTTGTTTGAGCCCATAGGGAGATTTCCTGAGTTTTCAAACTAAGGAAGAATCCTCAATGTACCCCTCAGGTTGTTTCATGTAAATATCCTCTTTCAAGTCACCATGGAGGAATGCACTTTTCACATCCATGTGATGTACCTCCCACCTTTTTGAAGTTGCAATTTCCAAGACAAGTTTGATGGATTCCATTCTTGCTATTGGATCGAATTCCTCATTATAGTCCAATCCTTAAACTTGTGAGTATCCTTTGGCCACCAACCAATCCTTGTACTTGGTTGTGGTTCCATTAGAGGCTATCTTAGTCTTGTGAACCCATTTTCACTGAACTAGTTTCCTCCCTGGAGGTAAGGAGAAAATTTCCCAAGTTTTGTTGTCTTGTAGCAAATCAAATTCCTCGTCCATAGTTGCTTTCCATCTTGGATCATGGCAAGCCTCTTTGAATGTTTGAGGATATGATCCCAACATCATGAAGTGCCTCCCAGAGAGAAGTGGATCTGTGTGGGACAGTGCAACATACTCATTCTGATATTGGGACCTCGTTCTTCTTCTATCATATGGATTCCCATTAACATCCTTTTGAGGCCTGGAAATTCGCAGGCGGCAACAGTAAGGGATTCTCCCCAATCAACGTTCCCAACTAGCCCGTTGACTATTTGGAGTAGGGAATCCGTCCGGTTTGCGGTCCGGCTACCGTAGGTCAAGAAACAAAACTAAGGTTTTACCGGTTGCGGCCCGGCCCACCGAGTTTTTGTATTTTGACTTAAATAAATGATATGCAAGTGCCTAACTAAATGCAGGGCGATCAAGATGCAGGGAGCGGTCACAAAGTGATGCCCAGGTTCTTACCTCTCGTCTTTTGCTCACGAGCAACCAAACCAAAAAAACAAAAAGAAATAAACTAACTATCTAAACTATCCCTAGGGAGCAAGATTATCATTTCGAATGAGCAATACATTTTCACATACATTAAAAAGAAACACAGATAGCTGATACTTCTTCTAAAGTACATGAATGCTTACAGATATTTAAATAACCAGATAGCCGATCATTTTATAACAACATTTATTGCTCACAGTGAAAAAATATCCCAGAAACTACTGAAGAACATTTAACCAGAACATAGGTTCAGAACATTAAATACTCTTACAGTAATGAAACACAGCTGAAAATGAAATAGTTCCTCTTCAACATTCTTCATTGAGTTTCATTGATACATTCCACTTTACACTCTCTCCGATAGACAAAATTGCAGTTTCCTTTGCAAAACGAAGTAGTTCCTCTTACAAGCAAACATGTACAAAATTTTCCAAGGGAAAAGGCCCCATTTCAGTCCTACTTCCAAATATTTAAACTCCAACTCTTGCCCCTTGGGCTGCCTCTCAGCGTGTGACTCTCCAGCATCTTCAACGTTTCAGCTTCCTCTTCTGGCCGCTGCGTTTTCCCAATCATTCTCTATGAGCGTTTATCTTCTGACCAGTAACTGATGAGTCTTCCTCGTCGGTGCCTCTGTCATTCGTTTGTTTTGTCCTTTCCTCCGCTCTAGGTTGCTTCAGCGATCTATGGGATTCCTCCTGCAGACAACTTTGGTGCATTATTTATTTACCTGAGATCTTAAGCACTTAAACTTTCTAATCAGAATGATAAATCCACAAGAAGCCAGCCTGGTTCATCCGGGTGAGTACTCGCTTGAGCCTGGGGCAGAAAAATTATAAATCGGCGGTCGGCAAGCTTATGCATCGGACGGGACAAGACTTCAGGGGTCGCAACGGCGGAGGAGTACAAGGACCGGGTGCTCGAAAACATGGGCGAAATGGTGAGAATCGGACATCGGGGGGAAGAGTGCTTCGGGAACCAGGAAGGGTGGCTCATCCGCAACGGTGGACGGAACAATGGCCGGAGACAGGTGACGAGATGGAAAAACTTAGTTCAGGCGGGGGAAGACAAGGTCGGACGTCGAATGATACTTGAATCGGAAGCCAACTATCTCCTCCCGGCCGTAACGGCGGGTGAGTGGAAACTTATGGACAAGCAATTTAAACCAAACGAATCGGGCGTCGGATGGATCATACTTCGGGCGAAAAAAAATGATCTAGGAGCCGCAATGGCGGATGATATGGAACTTTGCAGCTTCCGATCTAACAAAAGAGGCCCGATTTATAGAAAAACTCAAGGATTCAAACCGCTTTAAGGCTTAGGCACAGCTAGGTTCGCTCCTTCATAGAAAGGAAACTCAAAAGAACAAAGTTTTTCCTTCTCTTCGGCCAGTAAAATAGACACTCATGACTCAGACCAAAAAGAATGAGGCACATATAAACCTGCGGACATCTATTTTCAAAGTGCAACGAAAAAAGATATGCCATAGAGGATCAAGCTTTTAACAATCACCAAGCAAAAAATTGATGAGGAGGGGCCCAGAGTTTAAGTAAAAAATTAAAATTGGGGAGAAAAAGTTGCGGGAGCAACAACTGGCGATTCCCTGGTGAACCTAGATCTCTGGGTGATTTCTCTTCGAACAGCAGACTGTTCCGCAAAAACACATCCATTGAACTCTTCCAACTATACAGATTTCTCAATAATAGAAGTGTGTACCTTAATCATTGATGCTAGTCCAATGTGGGAGGTGGAAACCAAGACTTTCAAGTCCGGATAACTCTGCTGATGCCAAAAATGAGTTCATTATTAATTTGCTTTCAGGTGGCTGGCAGCATTTGACACCACAGGATTGTAGCAGGTGATGAGCATAAATGTTCATTTGTTCCTCATTCCCATGCCATTTTAGCAGCTTTTTTGCTTTTGGACTTTTGTCCCCTTTCATACGAGTCTTAATGCATGCCTTTCTTACTGAATTTAAATTCAGGATCCTCTATCCCATAGTGCCCTTTTGTGTGAGTGGTGTGCTTAATGTTTCAGCTCACAGGCGGAGAGGATACTTCGGCAATTTAGTACTTATGATTCAGCTTTTGCTTTGATGCATGGTGTCTTCATAGGAATTCTGACTCTTATCATCCTTTTGGAATTTGTTTCCTGGCATGGGATCATTTATATTTAACACTCTGTTCATCTTGCTCTTCTCCATGGGTCCCCTGTTATCGCCCCTTAGACTTTTAAGTGTAAAGTGGACGGAGCCTCAACATAGTATTCTAGACTCTTTGGATCCGGTTTATCTTGTAGGGATTTAAGCAGGACTTCAATACACACAGAGATTTCAAGAAAACTATTAGACTGGAAGAAATTCACATAGCAACGCACAGTCTGACTACTCAGAAAGTCTACCATTCCCAGAGATTTTGGTGTCCCCCAACTAACCACGAGTTACGCCCCTTTATTGAAACCAAAAGACTTAAATTAAACCAAAAGAAAACATGACTCAAAAGGCAAACAAACAGCTTATTTATGTACAAAAAACAGATTACTCAAAGAAACTTCAAGAAAAGTAAGGCTTGAAACCAATCCGTTAACTGGCAAGTTCTCTTCCCATCCCTGTAAATCTTGTAGCATAAAAGTAGCAGGGCCAAGTTTTGCTGTGATTTGAAACGGGCCTACCCACAACTGCTGGAATTTGGTATGCTTTCCTTTTTCATCGTGGGGGTGGTCCCACTTAAGGACTAAGTCTCCTACTTCAAAGTCCTTTTTCCCAGCTTTATGTTTGTCAAACCATCTTTTGACTACCTCCTGCTGTTGTTTGAAACGTTCTCTAGCCTTGGATCTGGCTTCTTCTGCTTTTAGGAGATTATATATTCTTATTTGCAGAACCTCATCATCCGACCCCCTAGACTCTTGAGCTAGTATGGAAGACGGTAGCAGAATATTGGGAGGCAGGATGGCTTCCTTTCTATACACAAGGGTATAGGGTGACACTCCTACTGCAGACTTGGGGGTAACTTTGTCATCCCACAGGGCGTTTGGTAAGGCTGAGTGCCAACTTCGCTGGTTTTCTATGACAGTCTTCTTCAGGATTCTAATGAGGTTCTTATTGGAGGATTCAGCTAGGCCATTCCCTTGCGGATAGTAGTTAGCAGAGTAATGTAATTTTATCCCTTTCTCATGAGCAAATGCAGTCAATTTAATGGATGAAAAGTATTTAGCATTATCAAAGACTAACGAAACTGGAACTCCAAACCTGGTCATGATATGATCTTGTAAGAAGCTAATGACTTCATCTTCGTTTATCTTGCGCAATGGGATAGCCTCGACCCAGCGAGTGAAATAATCAGTTGCAGTAAGAATATACTTGTGCAGCAGGGAAGAATTTGGCTTTATTTCTCCAATGACGTCTATTCCCCATTGTTCAAAAGGCTCTGTGATCATTACCGACTTTAGAGGTGTTGCTGCTCTAGGTTGTCTTCCACCACATCTTTGGCAAGTATCACATTTTCTGACGTGTGCATGTGCATCCCTGAAAAGTGTTGGCCAGTAGTAACCGGATCTGAGAACCTTGTGGGTTGTAGTGTCCCCTGAATAATGTCCCCCAGCCGGGCCATCGTGCAATTCAGACATTACTTTCTCAGCATCTTCTTTCTCCAAGCATCTCAGGAGGACTCCATCATAGTTTTTTCTGAACAATACGCCTTCTACGATTTGATAGGAAGCTGATTTCAGACACAGAGCTCTTCTTTGTTTGGAACTCCAATGTTCCAGTAACACCCCTGACTGCAAGTAATGCACAAGATCTCTATACCACGATTCAGGAGCTGTGAATAAAGGGCAAACATCCATTACATGAAAATCAGCTTCATCTTTCCATGCTTGTTCTTCATTGTTTGTCTTCCCAGTCATCAGTTTGTATAACCCTTGACCTTTTACTATAGTAGCTGGCTTGAATTCAAGATCGTATTCTTGAAGCGTTGTTACCCAGTTGCCCCTTCTTTCTCCTAATTCTTTTTGAATGAGAAGGGATCTTACAGCTAGGTAAGGGACTATTACCTTGGTACGATTTTTTAGTATATAAGGCCTGAATTGCTTTACTGCCTTAAATACTGCGTATGCCTGATTATCAATGGCTGGGTAGTTTAATTCAGCCCCTTGTATCCCAGTGCTCATAAAAGAAATTGGGAATTCATCACCCCCATCTTCCTTTTGCGTAAGTACGGCTGCCAATGAATCATCGGACGCAAATGTATACACAATGAAGTCCTTGTCAAAGTCTGGACTTTTCAGAGAAGGCGCATGTGCAACAGCAGTCTTGATTTTACTGAAAGCCTTCTTTTCAGTCTCAGTCCACTTAAACTGTGCATTTTGCTTGACCATTTGCTGAAGTGGTTTAACAGTCTGGGCAAAATCAGGCACAAACCTACGCACGAAATTTATCATTCCCATGAAGGATTGCATCCCTTTTTTATTATGGGGCATGGGGATTTGTTCAATGGCCTTAATTCTTTCTGGGTCTATAGATATACCTCTCTTTGAAACTATATGCCCCAGTAACTTGCCTTCTGTGACCGCGAATACGCACTTCTTAGGATTTAGGGGAATGCCATACTTCCGACAACGCTCGAAAATTTGCTTTAGGTGGAACGTGTGCTCCCCTCTTTTCTTTGAAAATATTGTTATGTCATCAAGGTAGACCACCACACTTCGCCCAATCAGTCCATGGAAAGCTATGTCCATAGCTCTCTGAAATGTCGCGCCAGCATTAATTAGGCCAAAAGGCATTCTTCTATATGCGAAAGTTCCCCATTTAGTTCTGAATGTTGTCTTCAATCTATCTTCCTCAGCCACTAACACTTGGTTGTAGCTCGAGAATCCGTCTAACAATGAAAACAATTCAGAACCAGAAACCATATGTAGCAGTTGCTCCATGGGAGGCACCGGATAATTGTCTTTGTCTGATGCGCGGTTTAAGTTTCTGAAGTTGACGCACAGTCTAATTTCTCCCGACTTTTTTCTGACCGGCACCAAATTTGACACCCATTCTGAATGCCGGACTTTAAAAATAATCCTAGCATCTAACAATTTCTTCACTTCACTCTGGATTAGTGGTTCCATCTTTGGGTGCATCTTCCTCAGCGGCTACTGATATGGCTTGACGCCTGCTTTAATAGGAATGATATGTTTGATGATATTAGTGTCATAGGTTTTTAAATCTGCATACGTCCATGCAAAGACATCTTTGTACTGCTTAAACAAATTGAGGAACTTGTCTCTTTCTGCTAGTGAACAGCACTTGCCGAGGTTCACAAACTTAGGCTCTATTTCAGTCCCTAAATTTATTAGCTCGAACTGTAGAGTTGAGCTGTGCGTCTTCACATTAGCGGGTCTTCTAAATTTCTCGTTCAAGTCAAAATTCTTCTCTAACGTCCTGACCCCTTTGGGAATGAAATTGTCATATTTCATTTCAGCCTGATGTTCCTCATCATCGATAATGGCTCCTTTAAAAACCTCCTCGTTTGTCCAGCACTCAATTATTTGCTGATCATCATCAAATACTCGCAAGTTGGTGGTCATGTCGGGAACTGATGGCCTGAAAAGTAATTCAATAGAGCATTTGTTATTAGTGGGAACCAATCTGGCGGCTGATGTAGCTAGAAGATCAGCGGCTGCACTTTTTATTCTTGGGATTGAAATAATGTTAAATGCGTGAAAATTTTTAAGCAAATCCCATACCTCGTTTTGGTAAGCTTTCAAATGAGGGGAAACACAGTGTATTTGATTTCTTATTTGCTTTACAACTATTTCTGAGTCCCTAAAAACTTTTAAATTACTAACCTGTAGCTCAATTGCTTTCTTGAGTCCCTGCAGCAGTGCTTCATACTCAGCTATATTGTTAGTACACTCAAACTCTAGTCTACAGGACAGGAAGTGTTTATTTTTTTATGGATCAATAAGGACGCAGCCGGCCCCTGACCCCTCTAATGTTTTCGATCCGTCAAAAAATAAAGTCCAAAAAACATTATCTACTGAAAAACAATCTACTCCTACTGCTAAATCTACTATTTTACAATCAATATCATCAGCCTGAGAAAAATGAAGAAGATCAGGCTGGGTGTCAGATGTGTCGCTGGCCTCTTCCGCTTGATAATTCCCCGGTTCCAGCTCGAGAAAGTAGTTTCCCAATACAGATTCGACTGGTACATTCTTCCCATCCAATTGAGTGACATTGTACTTCATGTGAGGTTCTCTCAAAACCTTGATCTGATTAGGAATCCCTTTGTGCGGCAACCAAAGATGTGACCAATCTGTGGCAAAATACCCATTTAATTTGGCTGACCAATCTCTGCTCAGGACCAGGCCGTAAGCATCTGGTATGTCAGCCACTACAATGTTAATAACTTGGCACACTCTGTCATCAGACGCCAAGCGGATTAGAACGTCTTCCATCTCGCCAACTACCTTGACGTCTGTCCTATCCAACTGCACCACTGTAGCTAGGGTTTTCACCCTAGCTTGTGCTGATGAGCACCTACTAAGGAATCTGGAATCCTTAGTAGCAGTTCGATTAAACTAAAAATAAACT
>LPNX010936364.1:0-16592 GCA_001517045.1 Pseudotsuga menziesii | reverse complement strand
TATATATAGTGTCAGCATTATGCTTCATTGTGCTCATTTTGTTATATTGTCATCTATGGTTATTAATGTTTAATTTCAAATTCCTAAACAACTCATTCAGTCTAAACATCATCATACTAAAGTAATTTTCCTTAGTAACTTAATAGGGTCTACCCCCCATGGCTTCATTAGGAGTTGAGCCTAAACAGAGGAGTCAAGAACAAGGTGACATCCTTGACTCGAGACTTTCCCCCAAGGACATAGCTAGTGACTTGAATATTTCTTCCACATTCTCCCCCAGGTGTGGCAAAATGCAGCAACACCTTTTGGTTCCGTTACCGGGGATAAATATTTTTATTCCCAAGTACGACTTAGCTTAACGTTTTTCTAAACAAATTAAAAGATAAAAAATTTGATTGATCTTGTCTTTAAAAGAAAACATAAAAATTAAAAATTGATCCATCTGGCGACTCCACTGTCTAACATCGCTCCAAGAATTTCTACCTAAAGAAACCGCCATCAATTATTCAATCCTCTCCCTGATCCCGAAAGGTTTATTAGGGAAATATTGAATAGGAAGACTTCTCGTAGAAACCTTGAAGATTTAGGAGACCAATCCCTCTCAGATATCCATCACATATTTATAGGGAGTCATATTCACCAATCTCGAGAAATAACGAAATTCTTCAAACCCCTTGACTTTTTTCAGATAGCAGGTGCTCCCCATGCCATTCCAAATGATTCTATCAAGAAGCTCCCCATATTTTAGGGCAATAATGCCATCACTGCCAAGTCTTACCTTCGAAAGTTTGAAAAGCACTTGGTCAATTATTGCAATGATGCTGCCAATGACCATGACAATGTCAAAATGAAGCTCTTTGCTTTATCCCTACAAGATGATCTTGGAGAATGGTACCTTGACCTAGATGATGCTTCATATAAAACTCTTAGTGAATTCCTAGATGGTTTTAAGAAGAAATGGGGAGAAAAGAAGGAACCAAGACATCTAGTTGCTACCCTTCATAGCATAAAGAAGATGGAGAATGAAACCATGGATGAATTTAACACAAAATTTAGGTGTGTGGTTGTGTACCTTCCTAAAGAAAGCAATCCAAAGGATGCCTCCATCCTCATATCTTACATTGAATCTTTCACCGGTGACTTAAGGTACCAGTTGAGAGACAAGGAATCGACCGATCTAAAAACTACCCAGGAATTAGCCGAGAAAATAGAAAAGAATATGCAATATTCAGGAAAGTCCAACATCTAGGTTACACTAGGGGAAAAAATTCCTACAACAAAGAAACTAAGCGTAAATCCGTTGAATCAGAAGAAAAGGGAACTTCTAAAGATCCCATGGAAAAGGTGGCTGACATGATAAAAAAATTGGTTACTAGTCAAAACCAACAAATGGCCAATCATGCGGTACAAATGAACCATATGAAAAATAGAATAATCACAATGGAACAACTAAATCTAAGGATCACCCGACCCTACCACAATGTTTGTACAATTGATGCAAGAGAAGTTGAAGTGGTAGGGATAATCTTAAATCTACATGTTGAGTTGGCCAAGTATCCTGACATCGACATGTCAATGGATCTGGTAGTGATAGATGTTCCAGATAATTGGGGAATGTTGCTATCCAGAAAGTGGGCCACAACTCTTGGTGGGTACATTCAAATGGATTGGACATATGCTACTATACCTGGGTCAGAAAACACTAGGGTGATACTCCATAGAGAGAAGCTAAGGAAATGACATGTAGAAAACCCTAAAAATCCTGGAAATGATTTTTTTCATTTCACTGATAACTTTGGAAACTATGCTATCTTGTCAAATTTCATGGCCCCTATTAAGGAAAACTTTAAATATGAAAATATAGATGAGGTTTGGAAAATGTACTTTGACGGGGCTTATCCCAAATCTAGAAAGGGTACGGGCATCGTGATGATCTCTTCTTCTAATAAAGTTTACGACTTTGCTTTCAGGTTAGAGTTTGAAGCATCAAACAATGTAGCTGAGTATGAGGCATTGCTTCTAGGTTTAGAAATAGCTAAAGACATGGGGATAAAGATGTTGAACATAAAATGTGATTCAGACTTAGTTGTCCTCCAAATTAAGAATCAGTATCAATGCAAAAATGACAGACTAAGGAAGTATAGAAATGCCATATGGGACACCATGGAATGGTTTGATGCACTTAACATTCAAAAGTTCCCTAGGGAAATGAATGAGTTAGTAGATGGGTTGGCGGTAGCAACATCCACCCTCTAGCCTTCAAATGAAATGATTAATGGAAATGGAAAAATGGAAATTAATTTCAGACCGTCAATTCTAGATAATGTAGATCACTGGTAGGTGTTTAAAGATGATGAGCAACTCTTGAGATTTATCCATAATCTCCAAGAGTTTGAAGGTTGAAAGATTAGTTATCCGCAAGAGGGTAAAGAGTATCAGGAATGCAAGGATAATGAAAGGAATCACATCCCAAGTAGCCTTATAGCTTTTGAAAATATGTTTGATCGACATGATCGTCATAAAAACAAAAAAGAAGAAATAAAAATTGGGGATTGAATGGAAATAAACATAGGAACTGATAAGGACCCCACGTTAATAAAAATTGGAAAAGGTACTTTGGAAAAGGAAAGGAACAGTTTGATCAATTTAATCAAAGAATATAGAGATGTGTTGGCCTTTAGTTATGATGAACGTAAATCCTATCGGGAAGATGTGTTTCAACACACTATTCCCCTCATAGAAGAGGCTAAGGAGGTCAAGCCTTTCTGACAAAAACTTAGGTGAATAAATCCTAAGCTGGCCCCTATTGTGTAGAAGGAACTTCAAAAGATGTTAGCAGCAGGGATCATAGCACCTAGAAGACATTCATCGTGGTGCTCCAACTTAGTTGCTGTTAGAAAGAAGAATGGGTCAATTATAATATGTATAGATTTCAGAAATATGAATACATCATGCCTTAAAGATAATTACCCATTTCCCAACATGGAAACATTGATTCAAAGAGTAACATGATCATGAATGATGTCCATGTTGGATGGCTTTTCTGGTTATAATCAAGTGTTGGTAAATAAAGAGGATCAGCATAAAACTACATTCACCACACCTTGGGGAACCTATAAAATTTTAAGAATGCCTTTTGGTTTATTAAATGCTGGTGCTACCTTCCAAAGAGCCATGGATTTTTCCTTCAAAGAACTTAAAGGCAAAATAATCGAAATATATCAAGATAACTTAACTGTTTTCTCAAAAGAAATATTTGACCACATAAGTCATCTTAGGTAGGTTTTCATAAGATTTTGGAAATATGGTATTTCCTTAAACCCTGCCAAGTCAATCTTTTGGGTTGATGAAGGCAAGTTGTTGTGACACATCATTTCTAGGGATGGTGTTAAAGTCGATCCTAAGCGAGTTGAAGCCATTAAGAAAGTCCCCTTTCCTCAGAATATTAAATCTCTCCAGTCTTTCAATGGTTAGATAAATTTCATAAGGAGACTCATCCCAAATTTAGCAGAATTAATGAAGCCTCTACAAAAGTGGTTAAAGAAATATGCTAAATTTGAGTGCACGGATGAAGGGAAAGATGCTTTCAAGTCTATCAAAGATTCCATATCTAGGTCCCTAGTATTGATCAGTCCAGATTATTCCAAGGAATTTCAGATCTTTTCCTTTGCCTCGAAGGACACCATTGCTGGTGTTTGCTTCAAAAGAATAAGGAGGGACAAGAGAAACCTATAGCCTTTATGAGTAGAAGCTTGCAACATTCAGATTTGAAATATACCACCATGGAGAAAAATGCTTATGCTCTTTTCAAGTCCCTTAAACATTTCATAACTTATGTAGGATATTCCAAAATCATTGGGTATGTACCCCATGCACCTGTCAAGGATATCATGTCTCAACAAGATTGTCTAGGAATCATGGGTAAGTTAGTTTCAAAGATTCAAGAATATTATTTAGAGATAAAACCTACTAAGTTAATTAAGGGACAGGGTCTTGAAAAGATGTTGACCCAAGGAAATGAAAAGGCCTTGGGAATAATTTTCCAAAACAATGATTCAGAACAAAGTGTATCAGATGAGCTTCAGATATTAGAGCAGCACCCTTGGTATGCTGACACCATCTTTTTCCTCTGTAACCTTACATGCCCTTATCACCTAATTGGCCATAAAAGAAGAGTATTAAGGTTAAAAGAAGCTAATTATTGTTTAACAAAAGATGGTTTGGGTGGGAGAAACCCTGATGGTTGAATACTTAGATGTGTCGATGAACCTGAGTCCAAAAAACTCATGTTTGAGTTCCATTCAAGATTTTTTGGTGGACATTTTATAGAAAGAACAACCGCCCATAAAATCCTTAGAGCATGCTACTATTGGCCGAACCTATTTTTAGATGTGCACAAGTCTGTCATAGTTTTCCCCCAGTGTCAGTTGTTCACTGGAAAGCAACAAATGAAAGCCTTTCCTTTAAACCCAATAGTAGTTCAAGCCCCTTTCCAGTAGTGGGGGCTTGATTTGATAAGTAAGTTCAAGGATAACTCGAGCAATGGTTATTCTTGGATTCTCACTGCCACTGATTATTTCACCAAGTGGGTAGAGGCGATACCCACCAAGAAGGTAATCGATGTTGTAGTCATGGATTTCTTAGAAGATAAGATTATCACAAGATTTGGTGTGCCAGCCAGAATCATCATAGATAATGGCCCGTGCTTTGTTTCCTTTGAGATGTCATCCTTCTGTTTCAAGTATGGAATTGTCATATCCCATTCATCCAACTATTATCCCCAAGGAAATGGTATAGCTGAGTAAATTAATAAGAACTTAATGACCATAATGAAGAAAAATGTTGGTGATAATAAAAAGGCTTGGGATAGAAAAATCAAGTTTGCATTATGGGCCAATAGAATTACAAAGAAAATTTGAAATAGAAGGAGCCCTTTTGAACTTGTCTATGGCCTAGATGTCACCTTACCTATCCACTTAAAGCTTCCAATGTATCAGCTTCTCCAGACATTTAACTCAGATCAGGATGCCATTCAGAACAGAATCAACTAGTTGATTGAGTTAGATAAGAGTAGAACAAATTCCCTTGACCAAAGTATAAAAAATTCAGACAAAGTTAAGAGAACCTTTGATAGATATACCCGACCTGGATCATTTAAATTAGGTGACACAGTCTTGCGTTGGGACAAACGGCGAGAGAAACCTGGGAAACATGTAAAGTTTGACAGCTTATGATTGGGGCCATATATCATTGATGAAGTAGCAAGAAAAAATTCTTTCTATCTAAATGACTTAGAAGGAGAAAGGTTAAGCCTACTAGTGAATGGATTTCTCCTCAAGATGTTCTTCGCCAAGATGGTTTGATGCCTTTATTGGCATCGATGGTTTCAAGGCCAATTTCTAAACCTTTCCCTACATGTATTTTAAATTTCATGTATCATATTGTTGTATTATAGATATTGTTGTATTATAGATGTTTTGTACCATAGTACTAACCTTGAAAATTTTATTTTGTATATTAGTCTTGTAAAATATTACTTTTTTGTACATCATAGATTAATTCTGTACATTATTCTGCTTTTACAGTTGATTTCTTTTATATACATGTTACTGACAAGCTTTAATTTCTATGCAGGACCCAGAAATTCTGGAGTTCTCACATCCTCTTCTTTGATCATAAGATTAGTCAGAGCATGTGTCCCTAGATGGATCCAAATGTTACCACCTAATTTGTACTTAGTGGTTTTTTACCAAGTGAGCCTGGTGAACCAGACAAAGATGATTTTTTCGGACTTTAGAAGACCTTCGGAAGTGCTTCTGGGAATTTCTTGTTGTACTATATCACATGTTCATTTCGCACAGGGGAGTTGTAATAAGATGTTATAGCATGATAGTGTATGTAAAAGAATCGGTCTCCTAGACTTTATTTTTCAATCCGATCAACCCAAGGTGTTTTTTCCCTTGCTTATTATTGGTTGTTGAATAAACGACTGATAATTTCTGAGTTTTTCACTCAATACCTCCAAAGTTGGGGTGGTCGGCTTGGCATTTAAGCCTATTGAGGTTATTAGAGTCTATGTGTCAAAGTATAAACATGCTGGGAATTATGGTCGAGTCATATGAACATGTCTAAGTCCTCCTAGGTTTTATTTTTTTTTAATTTTTAAAGTTTTTTAATTTTAATTTTTCCACAAAACTTAAGCTATTTTTCAATAGTCTAATTGGAAAAATTGGTTTTGTAATAAAAGTGGGCTCGAAAATCAGTTTCAGTCATGGGGGTGCTCATTTTCAAGCTAAGAGAACCATGTAAACCCATAAACCCACTTTTTCTAAGTTTTGAGTGATTTGTCCATCACTCAGGTCAAAAATCCCAAAAAATGAAATAATGATTATTTAATTGATAAATTAATTAAATAATGGAGAAAATCCTAAATCCTAAGTCATTGGGATTTGCTCCGATCAGTCTCACCAGCTTGGGATTGACTGGATGTGACCATTCCTTGACAGAAGGAGATGATATGGACTGAACACAGGGTACATTAATTCATGGAACCTTGGGAATTGCACCCTCCCTCTCTCCTTCACATGTGTGAGCTCATCTGGATGAGTTTTGGTGGATGCTTCAGTCAGTAGGTTGAGGTGTCAGGAAGATCAGCTATCTGATTGACAGTTGCACTTAGTGAGACTCAGATTAGGCTCAGATTCACTCCACATGTAGCTACAATCTCTCTCTCCTTGGGAATTGCACCCCCCTAGGCTAGATTTTCTATTTTTGCTATAAATAAAGCAGCCATTTCCTCTTCCAAACTAGTGAGAGTTGGATTGAAGGGATTGCTATTGTAATACTGTTGTAATATTTTGATTGTTGGAATAAAGAATATTTGGAGGCCAATTGGTGTAATGCTCTTGTGTGTGTGGATTAAGCATTGTCTTGCGGCTATTGATGTTGGTGGTTTTTCTCTCAATTTCTGCATCTGAACCCTGTCTGGCTTGAACGATTCAGCTGAGTCAATAGGAGTATAGTTGGGCAAGTAAGGTTACTTTTTTTATTATTATGTATCTCATAGCATATATGTTTTAAGATATATATTATACATGTTTAATAATTTTATTTGCATGTAATTCTTGTCTCTTTTTCATATATATATATCCAGATCTCATGAGGTTTCATGCAGGATTGTGTGTTTAGCTTTCAGGTAGCAAGGATTGGACGAGCCATGGATCTAGTTTGAATCCACTGTAAATCCAACATTTTTTTGAATTCATTTCCCCTCTATATTCCATTAACAATTTTTCATTGCATATCCATCCAACAACGGGCCTTTCCCCTTCTCTTCCTCCTTTCTATTAAAATCAATCTTTCGGTTACCTGTTTCTTCCTCTTATGATCAGATATAGTTCTAAGAATTGATTATATATTGTTAGATCTAGTTCACAAGAGTATTTTTTATTAGATATGCAACCTCATAAATAATATCATTTCATAAAGATAGATCTAGGTGTAGAAATTTCTTTTTTTGCAAGTAGGTAAATCGTAGATCTAAAGCTTGCTCATAAGGAAGTTTATTTTTTTCATTCTTTAAAGATTTAAATTCTAGAAGAAAAGTGCATATATAATTGGCTTCCCAAACAGCAAGCCAATATCCCAAATAAATCTTGCTTTCCTTGGTTCCTTTTTGCAAAACTAGATTAGCCCTTTTTAACAATTTTTTACTTAGTTTTTCTTCGGTAACTAGTGTGGTGACCTGCAACACTTTTAAAGTGTATTTGGGAACATTTGATTTTAATTACTCACTATTTTTATAAGTTTGAATAAAAAATAGAGGGATACTCTGCCCGTTTTCTGACTCTTGGGCGAACCGAAGCTTCTCGGAGGCTTCCCCCACCGCTGTGATTTTATTTTAGCTTGTCATAAGCTTGTTGTAAGCCTTTGGATCCCAGAAAACAAGGACCAAAGTGCATAATTTAGTTTTATGATATTGTAACCAATAATAATAAAAAATAATCTTTTCGAGTAGGCTCTTTCGAGCCCACTCCCCATCCCCCCAGGGGGGATCCGCGTCTGTTTCACTTTTTGCATTTTTTCCCATTTTTGCTCTAGATTAGTCTTGTTATGCAGAATTGTATACTTTGATAAAAAATTTCATTATTCCATATTTTGAATTCAAAGTAATCATACTACTTACACCACGACTTCCCGATTGACCCGAAAGGGGAAAGAGACACTACTACATTTTGACCAAAAATCCGACGGCCGTATTGTCGGATTTTCGACACTTCCCTGTCGCATGTACGACACTATGATTTTTTTTAAAGCATCGGTGGCTTGTCGTCGGTTATCCGACATCTGTTTAATCCGTCGGTTAAGCGACACCTCAGTTACCGTCGGTTAAATGTAAGGCGTCGGTTAAGCAACATTAGAAACCGTCGGTTAAGCGACGAATATGAAGATTAAGCGTTGGTTAAGTGACATGAAGAACCATCGGTTAAGTGATGAATATAAATATTAAGCGTCGGTTAAGCGACGGATATAAACATTAAGCGTCGCTTAAGAGACATGGAGAACTGTCGCTTAAGTGATGGTAGTGAAGTTTTTTTTTTTTTAAATACTGCATAAGAGCTCACAATGTTACACAGTGTCAAAATACCAATCGCATAGGAGTTGAAAAATTTTTGTTGGCATCATCCAAACCAATAAGCACGCTGAGATAATCAGCTAAATAATGTTAAAGAGCAGCTTATTTTCCACATGCAAAGTTCTATTCAGTGTGGACTCGTCTGTAAAAAAGTAGGTAAGCTTTATCTATCTTTGTATTTTCTTCATTAATGGAAGAAATATTGTCGTCATTAAAATTGTACCACCCATGTCGATGTTGCACATAAAACAGGAGATATGGAATCAAAACCAATGCAAGCAAGTTTCTACAGCATGTTTATCCAGTGATCATCAACGAATCCTTACCTTCACGTAGGATGTATAATGTCCACCGTTGAAAGTACCATTGTGGTTGTTTATAGCAAAAAGCTTATAAATATGACCTTTGGTGTCATTCTTGTTTGCAACAAATTTCGACAGGTCAAATCCATCTGTAGGGAAGTCAACAAATGTCTTAACATGATACGTTTGGTTTCCTTGATTGTGAAACCTTACTAGAAATACAATTAAAATATTAGGTAATGTCCAGATATCTAGCTTTTGTATGGTCACTATTACCAGGAGATTGTCGGTAATCCAACAGGCTGTGCAAGTCCCCAGTTTGATTCCCACCGGATCAAGTGCACTAAATCTACACTGCCCACTTTACTCTAGGTTACCATCATAGGAATAAAGTGCCTGAGGTTTCCCGGTGAGTTACTTCTAAGGAAAAAATATATACAAGTGTTGTTGATATAGCTAGGACTAGGCTTAGATTTAATTTATTAGCAAACAATAAGCACAAGCCCAGAAAAATTTGCTACAGGGAGCAAGCAAATAGTGATACATTGATGTTTAGCCCCATCAGCATCATAAAATGGATGAAATATATCATTCCATTCAATTGAATGGCATTTTAAAAGCTTGCTGCATTTATGTGAGATCCAGGAACTGAAGATTAATTTCATTTTCAGATGACTACTTTAAAAGCAGAAAAATTCAGAATACTACATTAATTTCATAATACTGACCTATCCCAAAGATGACTCCATCTCTTCCCTTGTTAGCTCAATTAAAACATCATCTTTCTCTACAGTACCTTCTGAGACCTGAAAAAGTAATTTCAATAAGCCCCAATATCAAGAACAAAAGAAAAGAATTTTTGAAGTTCATCCAAAACCTCAGCATCTTACAGTCATCATCTTTTCTGTCTACGAAGAAGACTCAGCCTGCTGAAGCACTTTATTTTCTAGATTCTTGCTTGATCCTGCAAGGCATTAGCTATATATAAATACATAGAATATATGACTCGATGTTGAGAAAATAATGATAGGATGGCTATACCCTCTACTTTGTTAGGTGCACTGTAAGAAATGGTATGGACAATAACTTTAAAGAAGCATGCCTGCAAAGAGCATAAATTAGATAAATTCTTTGAATTACCGTCAGTTATGCAAGGTGTTGAAGATGACCTAGCTGAAACAGGCTCCACCATACGAAGCCCAGTGATAATCTCATATCATATAAATAAATATCTTTGGTAGGAAGGTTAACACTTCTCAAAAGTGTTGAGAAAGCACAACACTAGTCTTTTGGATATATTTGGCTTACATTCCTCAGCTCAGGAAACACTTGACAAATACTAAAAATAAAAATGATTCATTTTCCATAGCTTCTGGGAATATATAGGCATTTGGCAAGTGAACTCAGGTTAACTGAGTTTGACCCAAGTCTAACACAGTCAACACAAATTTGACTCACCTTGAATCAGTTTTGCTTATTTTGCTTGGGAGCAAGTCAAACATGTAAGTCTGGTATGCCAACTTCAACCCTTAACCCAAGCAAATTAGGTATCATATACTGTATAGTTAGGTTACATCATATATGACCAGATATTTAATTTTATACCATTAAGGAGCATCTTGAAAAGCCTTTCTAGAAAGCAAGGAAGTTAAAAATTTCTCAGCATATTAAAGGAAGTATGGGACCTCATTGTACTAGTCACCTTTGTGACTAAGTCTTAAGCAACTAAACATAATATTTATAAAATACTAGATACGGATATCTAGTTTGCCTTGAATAAGAATTCACATGAAAATATGAAAAGAGTCAAATTATTTTTGAAGATGCAATAGATGGCCACCAAACTCTACCTCAACAATGATCTAAGGAACTAATCACCAACAATGGATCATCAGGCACCACATAATAGCAGTGTGTGATATTTGACAATGAATTCCAACTCTTCAATAGTCTTGTCAAGTCCCTTTTGAAACAAGTCATCAGGGCTAACCTAGCCCAGAGCTTGCAATGACTCACTGAACCTCAGCAAAAACCAAAATATAAAATCCACAAGGGTTAGCTCAATCAAGAAATGCATCCAACCAAGGAATGCTACCAACGGGGACGCTATTGTGGATGGCATTTGAGCTTCCCTCCATCCCGATAGTCCAGGTAAGTGGGGGGGAATCTAACAATGTTTTCCTTGGAAAAATGAATGAACTATATAAATAACATATTGTGGCTTCCATAAAATCATTGATTGTGATCATTTCCTACAGACAGCAATTAGATGACTGAATATAGCAATTGTAGGAAATGTGTGGCCTCACATACAGAAAGCCAAAGTTAAATGTGCAAATCAAGCATCTTAGACTTACTACAATGCAAAGAAATATCACCTGATCAATATGACCATACTAATGAAAACAGAAATTGTGTATCAAATTTATGCGAAAGATTTGACAATCATATCCCATGACTATCTTCAGCCAAAATAGAAGTTAAAACTTCACTTAAAGAAGAATATTCTTTGTTCATCATCACATCGCAGCAGATACAAAAATATATAAAACAAGATAGATGTACGTAGAATATACATGTAGATCACCTTTTCTTTTTCTCTGTTGTTGTTTTTGTTTGTCTCACAGTGGATCTTCCTCTTACTATAGAATTCCTCCCTAAATGATTCTGCCTCATCCATAATTTGATGCAACCTCTCCTTCTCACTTCTCTCCTTTTCTTCAAGTCGGATTGCATTTTGACTGCATGCCAAAAAAAAATCCACAAAAATGAGAGTATAGATTCAGAAGCAAATTTGTTTCAATTCAACATGTTACTAAAAACAGACTATGATAAAGAGAACCTATGATAAAGAGAACGGACTATGGAAATATCAAGTTGCAATATTTGCATGGAGTAGAGGGTCCATTGAGCATAGGTTATCAGCATTCTATGTAGATTTCAGAATCCAGGTATATCAATTTAGGGATTAATTTAGGCTGAATGATTCACAAAAAAGATGAAATACCTGAATAAAAACACTATTGTTTACAGTCAACTATTCTCTTTTCAATCCTGCTGGGACCCAGAAACACTTTTGCAAAATTAGGTGTGGCAAATGGGAAAACTTTCCACAATTCAAGTATTATCAATAAAGTATATTATAATTCCTTTGTTTAAGATTTAGTTAGCAGGGAACATCATAAGACAAAGATTCAATAACATTAGGAGGATACATGATGACAAATACTAGAAGGGCCTCAAAATATAGGCTCTATGATATTTTTGCGTGCTCCCATTGTTTGTGAGGATGCAAATTCAATTGGTAAAGCACTGAGGTGTTGATACTGCTACACCCAAGAGACCAAGTAATTATCATACTGAATATATCCATAACAAGCTAGAGTCAATCTAACATAAATTGATCAATTTTTAACAGTAACAGTTGTACGAAAGTAGGGCTTGTGCATATTCATAAAGACAATGGTGGAAACTTTGTTTAAAATGTCGCAGCATACATCTCTCACATCTTTATCTCATGCTTCATTACAATTTATATCACCCCTGGGTAGTTACCATGGTTTAAACTTTAAACAACGACCCATAACCTCAACATCTAAATGTTAAGCTGGTTTGGTCAGTGGTCACATGTCACTAATATATAAAGTGACCCTTATTCAAATATTTAAGTCTGCTAAACATTGGAGTGTAACACAGAAATAATACTCATCTTTTTCAACCATATAAATTGGTGGTCACTAGTTCTCTAGGATGTATTCAGCTTCTTTTCATCTTCAAATCAGGGTTCCTCTATGAGGTTGCCAACCCCCTCATTTTGAAGACAGAGTTATACTAAACAACATATTTCTACATACTTTTTGGAATGAAGTAATCAAACTTTTTTCCATTAAACACAATGTACCAATTGTTAACCTCATGTTCTTGAAGAATTCCATCAGACGCTGTGCAGAACATCGGGGTGTACTCTACACATTCAGAGAAATGTTTTGTGGTACAGTGCTAAGTAAGCACACTGACAATTTCATTGCTAAATATTGTGACTAATATTTAATATTTGTTCGGTTTATTCTATTCCTATTTTGAGGTCTACATTAATGTGCTAAAATTATTCTGTTAAATTAAGTCCTTAACTTCACAGGAAAAGACTTCAACAAGTAAATATGTGAGTCTACAAAAATGCCTGGGATGCAACTTTGTTGTCTACATGGGTGTGCAATGTCAGCTTTTATCATCTCTGTTCCTTTACAGGGTACCTTCCACCATGGATGTCTATTCTATGCCCTAGCAATGGTTTCATATTTCATCAGGCATACATTCTCTTCATGCGCAAGCAGGTTGAAGCCACATTCCAGTCAATGCTTCACACATGCTGTGGGATATGTTTTTGTTGAGCAAATTGAGTAAAGTCCTTCAGATATCTTCCCTTCCTCTTCATGTCTCCAAAACTATAAAAACTTATCTTTGACAACATTCTCCATAGAGTTTCCAAAGTATGGACATCCATTGTGTGCCCTAACCATCATTCCGCTCTCCCATGGACAAATATCCATAGATCACACATGTTTTTGCTACTT
Source organism: Pseudotsuga menziesii (assembly GCA_001517045.1). NCBI lineage: Eukaryota > Viridiplantae > Streptophyta > Pinopsida > Pinales > Pinaceae > Pseudotsuga > Pseudotsuga menziesii. The sequence goes on along the minus strand of LPNX010936364.1, from coordinate 3,081 downwards.
CTATTTATCAGTGAGCATCTCCATTGGGTGTCAAGTCCATAATGTGAGGTTTTCTCATTTGTAAGGAATCAGAAAGTATAGGCAAAGTTTATACTAGAAGAACATTGTTACAACCCTAGTAATGTAAAGAAGGCCTGAATCCATGATAGTTTATTGGGACTAAGGTTAACATTAAAATTAGAGTTATGGGTGTGGATTCACATTTGTTTTCTAGAGGCCAAACACAGGTTTATACACATGTTATAGGTGCAACAGTTTCTGTTGACGTTGTGTTAATTGTTTAAAGAGCAATTGGCGACCATATAAATTCAGGCAATAGGGGTATTAGGCGAAGTTGCAGGACTTAGATAAATGTTCCCTCTTGGAATATTTTGCCCTACGAAAGCATAGTAATCTAAGAGATATTTCTGGCTTTGTAGACAGTCTTTTCCTGCCAGGAAAATGGTGGTTCTGGAAAAATTCACAGTACACATGACTCTTATAAGCTCAACCATTTATTTTTTATTTGGAGATGTTATTAATATTGGAAACAAGTTCGATTTCCAGATCAAATGGGTTAAATACATTCCATTGCACTTTCTCTTATGAATCAATTTGAACAAAGCTCCTATCATCTATGTGGTAAATGATATGTCCTTGGGTTTCCTATGACTTCTGAGAAGTGCTATGTCATCTCGTTCTATTTTGAACACAGTTCCTCAAGGAAATCTAATCAATTATGATGGAATCCTATTTGTAAGTTCTAAAAAGAATTAATGAGCTTTTCTCAATTAACCCATGCCTGTTTGATTAACTAGAGGACAGTTGTTACAGCCAAAGGAAAACATGCAAGTGTGGTTATGTACTAAGAAAAATAAGTTGTAATAAATCCCAAAGGCCGCCATGAACTTCCCTTGGATATTACCCTAAAAGCATGCTTGAAAATGATGTATAGCAGCTAAGTCAACTTCCAACGACCCTAAAATGAACAAAAGTTCATTTACTAACTGTTACACTATGTTATATATCATCAAGACAAATGGATTTTTATTCTTCGAATGCATTTGAAAAAATCAAAATGGCAGAGAATATTTTTTCTACCCTCAGCAATGTAAGTTGTCCTCCAGTGGAACTTAACAGCACATAATTGGTTTGCTGGTCTTTGCTAATTACCCCTTTATTCTTAACAGCACACAATTGGTTTGCTGGTCTTTGCTAATTACCCCTTTATTGGGTATATAACATGCCACCCCTACTCAAAATGCTTTAGCCAGAATGCATGGCTGAAATGGCCATCAGTGGAAATGATCTTTCTTGGATGTGCCAAGAGGCTTTGGACACAAGGCCACACTGGGGAGCAAGTAAATGCAGATCTTATTATCTTGATATCTAAAGGAACATGAAAGGAAACTGAGTGGTCAACAGCCTATAACTTTGCTTAATGTGGCTACTTGAATCAAACATACAGCTGCCCAAAGTGTTCGACCTGAGCAAACAGGGTTTCTCAAAGGCCATTTCATCCTCGATAATTTTATTACTCCTAGGCAAGTCTTGACTGGGAAAATGAAGCCTAGTCAAAAGGTCGTTATCTAAGGTTGATTTTCACAAGGCATAAAACAAAATTTAGTGGGATTCCATCATCAATATGCTCTAATGGATGGATTCTTGAAGTTTTCTTTACTGAAGCAGTCATAACCATTTCTTCAAATGCCTCTACTAGTTTGTGTCAATGGACAGCTATCAACAACATCTCTGCTTCATCATTCCCATCAGATGGGAGTTATCATCATCCAAGATCACTTGACTGCTCCAAAACAATTCATTGACTGAAGTCTTCTTCATCACAGTTGTGTTTGACTGAGGAAAATTCGTGGCTAGGTTTTTATTCTTTATCTCTTCCCTAGTGTGGCAGCTCCAAGCCTGCTAGGCTTCTTCCTTCACTACACATAGCAGCTCATGGTGGAGGGTAGTCTCAGTGGTGAGGAGCAGTAGCATCAGAGCTGCTACAGTTCACGGTCAAGGCTTGTTATAGTAGCAGCAGCTCTCGGTGGTGAGAGAAGAGCTCATGGTGGGGGCTATCTACAGCAGTAGCAGCTCACGATGGTGGGACCAGAGCTCACCATGTGGAGTCTGAGGTAGCAGCAGTAGGCTGCCAAGGTAGAATCAGACCACGAAGGTAGTAGCAGGCTGCCAATAGCCTTCACTGAGGTGGAAACAGGTACAGGGAGGTGCAGTCCACATGGCAACAACAACAACAGCAGTAAAGTATAAGCCTCTTAGGGCTTACTCAATTTGGAAATTTTTTATGTACATTCATCCCATAATTCTTCTGCTCATGTACAAACTCAGTCATCTCATTTATAGGATGAATTATTAATGCTTGGGGGTTTTCGTCCTTGAAAGGTTTCCCCGTGAGAAATCTTGTGTGAATGATTGTTTTACTTCTTATGTTCTACTGCTGTTAAATCTCAAGTACTATCTCTATTACAGTCTGCAATTTTTATAATTATCATACATATGTCAAATTTCAACAATTTGGTCTTAAAGGAGGAATAGCCTTTCCATGTATCTTCAACGCCCAACCCATCAGCCTTCATTATCCTATATGGTAGATCTCTTATTTAGACATGCTGCGATTGGTAGATTTGGTCATCTTTTTGGATATAGCTCTTTACTATTTAGTCATGTAATACATAAAAGGTTTTCCATAACACCATTTCCAATCCTTCCAAGCTAGTCCCTGGCCATCCAAATTTACCTTGAACAGAATCAAATTAGAAATAACCTTGCAAAGTTCTAGAAAAGTTTGCTTGTCTGCCTAGAAAAGCTTGCTTGTCTGCTGTTGGAAATCTTTATATAAGATTGGTTTCTCTTTAATTCAACCACTGTCTCATCTCATTATCCCACAAGTCTCCCCAAGGGTGGAAACTACTCTTGGCTAACCTCTTTCATAATAAAAAAAGGAATTAAACCAATCCAACCCCTCTTACAGAAGGTTGTACAGTTGTCTTGCATAAATACTCAAAACCATTCTATTTTACATATCGACATTTTTTGTCATAACTAAATGAGATATTTTGGATGTGAACTCATTATTTTGTT
>LPNX010936351.1:116901-150550 GCA_001517045.1 Pseudotsuga menziesii | reverse complement strand
AAATTTATCAATTTTGGTCATTTATCCCTTGAAAAAAATTGTGGTGACCAAAACTTTTGGTCTCCTGGTCACTAATCTCTCATTTTCCACTAGTGTGTTAGGACTTTTTCCAAATCATCAAATTTGGAGTGGTCCATGCGGCTCTGAACTAACAAGCTGTGATAATGCTCCTGAGAAAACATCCGCCCCTCCTCGTCCCAAAAGGAAGGCAAGCCGTCCTCGAATAGCTCCTTGAAAACCTGCTTGAACTTATTAACTTGTGAAAGCATTTCATTGGCTCTGTCCTGGACAGTTTTCATTAAATTATGCTTGTGGATAAATTTCTTAGCCCACAGTACTATTGATATCCTGTCCTTTATCCCCATATCATGTAATTTCTGATATGTCAATGAATTTAAAAAAATTAATGTGTTCTGGGCTGTGGCAAGGGGTTTTCTTTCCATATGTTCATTCACTAACTTTAATCTTTGGTGGGCCAAATTTATCAAAATACTATGATCATCAATAAAGTTCAGATAGTGCCTAAATTTCGTAATCTCCACAGACAATGTGTCCCAAATGATATGCTTTGCCCCCTGGAGAGGGCATTTTCCAATGCTTTTCTCTTTCAGTTCATTGAATTTCTTCTACAGCTGATTCCTGTCCTGCAATATTTTATTTTTACTCTCACTTACTTTGGCCAGCTCGGACTTTATCTTTTCATTTTCTCCTTTTAATTCTTTTATTTCTTCATCTTTCAAGCTTACCTGGGACATAGGTACCAACAAATCATCTGCAGAAAAACCATTCAATGGCTTCTCAATATCCACAATGGACAGATCTTCATCGATGGGAGTCTTATTCATTAACTCCTCCATGATCTCCTTTTCATCATTTTGATCTTTTTTCAGCAAGGAGATCTGAGAGATTAGTCCACTACGTTCAGTTTCCCACCTGTCTTTTTCTTCTTTTAATTCAACAGCTTTCCCTTTATGTTCCATCATCTCTTGATGGATCTTGTATTTCTCTTCTTGCAGAGCCAATAACTCAGAGGACTGAACATGCTCAGTGCCTGGGATCTTCAATTTTTTCTTTAAAACTTGGAGCGCATTGTCCTTTTCTTCTAGCATTCTTCTGACTGCCTGAGTGTTATCTTTCTCATTGCTCGAACTAACAATATCTGCTTGTAGTTTCTTAATCTGAATGGCATTGGCCTTATTTTCAACTCTTTCATGTTTCAATTGAATTTCTAATTTATCTACCAAAATCTGTAATTTATTGATTCTTACCATAGCTTGTAACAAGTCTGAATAGATGATGTCACTCATTTCCTTGTGAAGTTGTATCTTGTCCGGTACACTGATTTTATCCAACCTGATTTCCATCTCTGACATCTTTTTGTCATTCACCATGGCTAACTTGAAGGTATTTCTTTCAGCATCTCTGGTAGAGATCAAAGAAGTTTTTGGATTGTTTAAATTTCTTACTCGCGGGAGCAAATTTCTTGTCTCTTCCAGAGACTGTTTTCTTTTCTCCATATAACTGGCCTTGAGCTCCTCTTTTGACTTGAAGGTTGGGCTTGACTCTGAACCATCTACACTTTTAAATGAAAACTGATTTATTTGCACATCTTTCGTTGGGACTAGAGCAACTTTCTTGAAATCATCAGAAATTTCTTCACTTGAAATTCCACCACTTTGAAACAATCTGGCTTTTTTATGTGATCCGTCTTCATCCAATTCCATGCTCTCGACCTCAGAAAGACTTCTTTTAAATACAATACTAGTACCCTCTGTTATTTGGGATACTGTAACTGGTACAGTACTTGTGTTTCCATCAGATCTGGGAGTCTCCTTAAATTGCAATAGATTGGCTGTTTCAACCAAACCTTCAATAGACTGGTGATCAAACGGTTTGTTCTTGTTGGCCTATTTCCTCAAGGAGATTACATGGTGGGGGTCATAATTTATCCTTGGATCCTTTTTGAATTCCATGCCTGCCAATAATTTTTCAATAAACACTAAGGCACCTTTATTTTTAAAAATGAAAGAGCCAACCTTGAGGGGGAATTTAATATTTGAAGACTTTTTAAAAGCTCCAAAATGCTCTTCCTCAGACTGCAACCTTTTCCTCATGAACTCTAATGCAAAAATTCTTGGGGTTAGGAAAGCAGGTAACTTATAAGGCTGCCCGGTAAATCCATATACCCTTAAAACAGTGGAATCTTTGTGCAGGAACTAGTCTCCAACTCCGTCCTCGGGTGAGGACTGCCTCAAACACTTCATCTCCTCCAACACATGGGGCAATTCTTCATCGAACAAAATTTAATACATTTTCGACATGATTGAATTGGCAAATTCAAACATGGTGATTTGCTTGGGCAAATCAGAAGAGAAGATAGTACTCAAAAACTGTAGTTCAGTGACATTTGAACATAGCAACATGTTCAACAAGTAAGTCTGAAATTTAAAGAACCTGAATTTTGGAAATTCACTTAGCTGAAGATGAATTGCTTCTGCTAAGTACTCATCTAGACTGAACACAGGAACTTACTGGGATTTAGAACCTAAGGAGCTTATTTTCAATAAAAAACCAAGAATGAATTCACTCACGCGGCAATCATCATCAAGACCCAATATTTGATAGACCAGAGATACCACTAATTGAACTTCATTTTTAAAAATATGCACAGGGTAAGGTAAGAAAATACCATCTAAAGATTGACCTTCTTTCAAAATATTGGACAGGAATTGGCAATGGACTTCAGTTTCACAGTTCTTATACAATTCAGCAAGAATCGACTCATTCATAGGTTTGCGACTGTCAGGGTAACTGTCAGGCAAATTGAGGTTATCATGGATGACTTTGGCATTAATTTTACAGAGTATTCGGGATGTAGACTGGATTACGATGATTCTCTGAGAAGGGGAGTAATTTACAGCACACCATTCTGTAAATTATGGAAAATGCAGGGTTTGTTCAAGGGAGAAATAATACAAAAAGGATTTATAGACATTCAGGACATCATGCCCCTGTGAGTTATAGTGCCATAACCTTTCCTTACTGACTGACACACTTCCTATAGACAAAAAGGGGTCGCACACGCCTCTATCTCTATCAACCAAGTAATCTTTCCTGTCATCTATAATACGACCAGACCCTTGCAATTCCTTCCCCTCGTCCATATTTCAGTTGATCAATGGTAATTAGGCGGACGAATTATGGGCATTTAAGCCTTACCTGTTAACTGTAGCGGTGTGCGTTCGAAACTGACAGTCGAAGGTTGACAAATCCACAAGTCTTTTTCACCCGTTCGGCGCCAATAAAATAACCACGGGACAAGTCAACTTCCCTTTTATAGGACCCCACTCCGGAGCATTCCTTTGGCGGTTTCCACTAAACCACTTTCGCCTCCGGAGTCCACCATGATCAGCCACGTGGGCAGTGGTTTATATTCTGCAACCACGCTTTACCTTTATCTGTCGCGCATCTTTCTGCTCCGGATCCGTTTGTGACCATTGATCCATTTCACCTTTAATTTTCAACCGTCAGATCAAGCGCCACGTAACTAATTCCGCCGAGCGTCTTTGTCGTATCCATCGTGCAAGTTTCCACTCCGGAGTCATCCACAATTGTTGATGTGATCTACCTTTATTTTTTCGTCATTAGATCAGGTGGCACGTATCCGATTCCGCGGAGCGTCGTGGTTTTATCCATCGCACAGGTTCACAAAGCAGAGCTTATACAGACCGTGGATCTCATCTAGATGGATCAACGACCGTTGATCCATATATCGCATTAACCGCTCACTTGTGCTTTACTCTCCTCGCATCTTTTGAAGAGCGGACATAATATAGGTCGTTGATCTTCTCCTTTCCGCTTCCGCACCATCAGATTTTTTGACAAATCATCGCTTTTTGGCTTTTATCATACTTTCATACTATAAACTTTTAACCAAAGTATCGACAAGCACTATCATTTCTTCTTCCTCATGGCTCTCTTTCTCCTCTGCTAAATAACGGTGTTAAAACCTTCTTTGAAGCTAGCCGTAGAACTCTTACCAAAAACTTCCCCATTGGAGGAGCGTTTGGTCCACCTTGAGCAACTTGATGAGCAGCGTCGGGATGCCTTGGTGGCTCTAGAAGTCAATAAACGTCGTGTAAAGGTCCAATACGATAAGTCTGTCCGTCTAAGGAGGTTTAGTGAGGGAGACTTGGTCCTTTTGTGGGATCAACCGAAATAACCCCTGGGTGCAGGAAAGTTTAACCCAATGTGGCGTGGTCCTTACGTCGTCAAACGTGTGTTGGAGAAGGGCACTTATGAGTTAGTGGATTACGAGGGAACAGCCTTGGCGGAGCCTAGGAATGGGCTCTATCTCAAGAATTACTATACATGATTTTAATCCAAGGCTGGTATTGTAATTATTGTACAGTTTTACATAGTTAGGTATTTTTCTTATAGTGATTGGGTTTGTGATTAGTTTCCATTTATTTTCGTAGATGTCAATGCAATCTTCCACCTACATAGAATTCGCGGATGGTGCGAGCTGTCACACTCAACACTCAGCCTCTGCTGCTTGGGTGATTTATACTCCTATGGGTCAGGTACTGTCTTCAAGAGGCATATGTCTACAGCCATATTCAAATAATGTTGTTGAATATAGTGTTGTTATTGAGCTTCTACGGGATGCCATTTCACATGGCGTTCTCTCTCTTGAGGTACGTCTTGATTCGGACTTAGTAGTGTCACAACTTAATGGTTTGTACCATGTTAGAGATCCGACGTTATTAAGAATATTCTTACGTGTGAGATTATTAGAACAACAATTTGACAATATAACATACATACATATTCCAATAATTAATAATCAAGTTGTTGAATCATATGCTAACTACATGTTAGATTGGCATTTGTTTCATACACAATAAATTCATCACAAACACAAATTTTTACACATGTAAATAAATAAACCAATCATCATAAAAATTTTATAAACATCCAAAATGTGGTAATACATAGTGTCATGATACAAAAATGGGGCTCTTGAGCCACCAAAATATAATACACAGTAATACAAAATGTATCACTCCCAAGTATCTAAGCCTGTGGAGGAGGAGGGGGGTTGTGATCATGGAAGGTCACTACGGCTCTAGCTAGCCATTGAAATAATCACACCCATGCTCATGGTACACCCACCACCTGGCGCTGCATACCTCAAGCAAGTCCTCGACTTGCGCCATGGAAACTCTGTGTGTCAGCCTCACAAAGTTGGTATGAATTCTCTAAAGCGTCTGCTCCGCATCAAAACCCGTGATATCATCTCCTCTTCCCCTCCGTCTATGATAAGGTAAGCCTTCAAGCCGTCATGGTCCCACATCTACATCTATATGGTATATTTCACTATGTATTGTCACCCAAAAATATGTCTTTTGATTCCATATAATAAAAAAACACAAAAAAAATAAATAACTTAAAAATTTAAAGAGAGGGTCGAGATTCGTTACCTATGTCACCGTATGCCGATCCTGGTGGTAGCTACATGTCCGAGTCCCCCCGAAAGCGTAGTCATCGATAACAACTATCTGTCGTCGCCACCATGGAAAGAACTCAGTTGGTAGTTTTCCCATTATAATACTTAAAAAACCACATGCACGGCTGCATACGCGACTGTTTGCCAAACAACTGCATATGTACGCAACTATGAGGGAATTTTTCGCGTATATCCAACCCTATACACAGAAAAACCCTCGATTTTCGTGTGGGCCACAGTGCCTATTTTGGATTGGCCTAGAAACCTCAAATAACCATGGAATTTGATAAAAATTGCATCAAAATGGAAGAGAAGAGCATGGGTAAGTACCTGGAAGAAACGGTAGTGGATTCTGCCGGCTGGATCTCCTGGAATTCGCTATTGAAAATCTCAGCTCAAATGGGTAAAAATTTCAAATGTTTTATAATGTTTTGAATTTTTTACTATTTATAGAATTTTTGAAAATTTTTACCCCCTTTCCTATAGTTTAGACCATTTCTAATCATTTTGGACCGTTTTTGATCTAATTTATGATGTAGGAGACCTTTTTGAGTGTCGTTTCAGCCGTTGGATTGACTAGTTCGTGCCGATCTTGGGTATCATGTCTAAACTTGCATATAGGTTAGGTTTCATCTCTGTTTGCATTTTGCATGACCTTATGACCGTTTCATTATAGCCTTAGGTATGAACCCACTCTATTATGTGATGGAACCTTCTTGCTGCTTTAGAAGTGCCATGGTATGAGTGGTAGAGCTTGATCTTACATGGGTACCCTAGTTAGCACCTTATTTGCATTTGGTACCCATGCTGGCGTTTTGTCCTTTAGGGTGTGGGAGTCCATTGTATAGTATTTCCATGACATTTCGCAAGAGCCTCATACTCCTCTTGATCTTTTGTTGGCCTATTTCCCTCAGGACTCCCTTATGTCAAGTTGTAATTGCATTATCATGAGCTTTGCCTTCCTTATTGAGCTTTATGTCGGCTTCCTTGACATTGTGTTTCATCCATATAGCCCGAGCTTGTCTCATGTCTAGCCATGCAGAGCCATTTTATATATCCTTTGCAGTTTGATTCCCTTTTTACCAGGAGGGGATTTTCCCCTGAGTGTCACTATCCTACACATGTGTCCTTGCATTGAGCATAGGTATGTTCCACTTCTTGGAACTAGTTTGTTTTCCCCTATGATACTCATCTCCTCCTAGTCTGTAACTATAAAGCAGTTTTATTCTTTTTCAAGCTTTTGAAATATTTGAAAAAGTCCAAAAAAATTTAAAAAAAAAAAAAAATCCGGACAGGGAAAGATGTTATCTTTGGCAGCTGTCGAGTCGTGTCACCTTCGAACAGGGCATTGTATATCACATCTTTTGGTTGGGTTTATAGTTTGACTTTAGGAGCTATACTCGTTTATCTAAGTTTATCTCCACTGACTGGTTCAGCTTCCAGTCCCCATGGAGCCTCTGTCGATCCCTCCTGTGTCGCAGAGATGTCCCAGTTTTACATATCAAGTCTATGCTGCCTTTATTCAGTCACCATCTGTCGTTATGCTCTTGTTTGAGGGAAGTTGAAACCTAAGTTGGTCATTCCTTAGTTATCTTGACTTTGCATGTCAGCCATTCCCGGTACAGTTACTGGTTCATGCACCTTATGATCAAGTCCTTCCACATCATACAGCTTTGTTGAGTACCTCGTGTTGGATGATGGGGGATGCCTTAATGCCCTCCTTCTAGCAGATATCATCCCATCAACTTCAGATCATTTATTCTAGGATTGGAATCTAGAGTCATTTTTTAGTGCCTTAAGACTTGCAGTCATCAGTGGTAGGTTCTCTCGCCATCGACAGTATTTGGGAATACATCAATGTCCCTTGATTGATGGATCCTCTCAAGTGTTTGACCTCAACATATCTATTCACACTTGTTAGTTTTCACTCTAGTACCTTGATTCCCATTTTCATTATCGGTGGGTGATCTCGCGTCTGTTAACGGTATACATCAATGACCGGTAATCAGACGATGGACTACTATGTTCGACCTCGACACCTCTATTCACATAGTAGGACATGTACTCATAGCAGTTTGTGTAGAAGACCTTCCAGATTGGTGGCATCTCTTATATGCTACCTCCTTGATTGTGCCAGTGTTCATGAGATTTCAGCTCTCGTGACTTGATTCCAGTATATGTCAGACATTTCCAGCCATTATGGAGATCTTGATCCATTATATATCTTCAGCCATTATGGAGATCATGGTCCTTTGTATATATTCATCATGGAGATTCTGATCTATGTATTTTGTACGTGGTGATGACCACTTATGTGATATCTTGTATCATGCCTATTCATGGCCAGTGTACTCTTATGTATCTGAGACTGCTATATGTATTTGCAGTATGTGCAGAGTTGTATCAATGAACTATGCTGATTGGGTGGTTGGTCTTCCATTTGGGGTCCTTCATCACCCAACTTCTAGGATGGACTTATAATGTATTTCAGCCATCGTATGACCCCTCTAACCTCACACATTAGGGGGCATCTGTTATAGCTGATTTTACCACTCCAGGTGAATCACACTTGTATGGCCATTCCCTTGTCCCTATGCAGACTCCTTATACCCCTTGGACCATTTTTTGTCCTTTGATATTTCCTTGACCATCCCTAAAAACATGTGAAAATTAATACACGCGACTTTTAAACCTATAATCGCGTATATACGCGAGTTTGACCCCTAAAACCTCATACATCGGGATGTGTGCATAATCCAATTCCTTTTGGATTTTTCCTTAACATGGATCGGACTCACTTGACTCCTGGACTTCCCTATGCCTTGAGATCACTCGGATTCGACCTTTCATTACCCCTTTGAAAATCTATATAAGAAACTCTTTGGTACATTGAAGGCATATGAGAGAATTGAGAGCAAAGAAACTATAGTCCATTGTTGCCGGAACTTGTGCTTGAGTCTGCATCCCTTTGTTCCTTGGAGCACTTTTGTGTTCTTCCCAAGCTTTCCTTTTGCTTGTGAGCTTGCTATCGAGAGATGGAGGATTGAGGTGGTGGAGGCCCAAGTGGGGGATTAAGTTTCTCTGATTCGCAGACGTGCCAACAGAGGTTGTATCCATTGTAATCTCTGATTTTATATTAATAGGAAATATCTTTTCCTATCCAATAATGTATGTTTGAATGAATATGTTATCCATGGATGCTTTCAAATGCTTGTACATTGTTGAGTGTATATGCTAGAATAGATATAACACCAATATATATAGTATGCTTGTCTTGTTTACTTGTTGTTGAGGAAGTGATTTATCAATTCAAGCGGAAGTTGGAAAGCTCAACGGGGATCTACTTCAACCGTCCAGAATAAGGTACGAGGTCTGATCCTTTAGTGTTAGATATTTAATTTCTATTGAATATTGGAAAGGATTGACTTCTGGAGTCAAGCTTTCTGTTGTGGTACCCCAAGCCATAGGAATTTCTCTCCGTAACAATACCATTTTCCTAGGATCGATGACTTGTTGGAATAATGTAGCATGCCAAGTGCTTCACCAATTTGGATCTCAAATCAGGATACCACCAAGTACAAATTAAAAAATAACACACCTAGAATACGATATTGAAAACAAGTCAAGGTCTATATGAATTAATGGTAATGTCTTTTGTTCTATGTAATGCATAAACTACATTTATATGTTTGATGAATGATGTGATACATCGCTTTTTATATTTATTTTTAATAGTGTACTTAGATGATATATTGGCTTATAGCTTTACATAGGTAGAACATATTTCACATCTCATGTAAATTTTAGAGATGTTGAATTTATGCATCACCTACTGAAAAATCTTAAGAAATGTGAGTTTTCTCATCAATCATTGGTGTATTTGGGGTATGTGATTTGTGGAGGGGGACTCAAGTTATATACCATGACAATGAATGCCATATTGAAGTGTCCAACTCCTACTAATGGAAATGATGTTATGATATTTGTTGGGGAAACAAATAACTTACATGATTATAACATCATTTTGAGTTGTGGGTACAGTACTTCATGACATAATAGTTAATGGAAATTTTTCCAATGGGGAAATAATCAACATAAATTTTTTAAAGAGTTGAAAGAAAAATAATTCATGCACCAGTTCTTGCATTTCCTAATTTGCAAAATCATTTTAATGTAGAGATAAAGGAAAGTGGATATGATATGGGAGTGATATTGATGTAGATAGGTAACTTAGTATGCTATCATTATGAAAGGATTCATGGTGGAGTCTTTAAATACCCTACATATGAAAATGAACCCGATCTTTAGTTCAAATTGTTAAGAAATGGAAGCACAATTTGATGATAGAGGAGATTACAATCCACATTGATCATTAGCCACTACAATATTGCAAGCCCAAAGTAAGCTTCAACAAATCAAACACTATAAGTAGGTGGGGTTTTTTCAACAATTTATCTAATTATTAAATATAAGAAGGGAAACACTAATAAGTCAGTAAACTTATTTTTAAGGCCACCCACATCCAAGATCATGTATTTGGTAACTCTTATACACACCATGCCTTTTACCCATGATGTATACAAAGAGGGATACAAAGTAGATAAGGAATTTAAAGATGTGTTTCAATAAGTACATGGACAAGTTGGTGTTGAAGAAGATGACAATAAGGTTGATTATCATCTCTAGTGTGGGTTGCTCTAAAAGCTAGACAAACTCTATGTTTCTAAAGGTGGAAGATTCTAGCTTGTCAGATAGGTTTGCACCTCCAAAGTTGCAAGGTACTTTGGTGTAGGGAAGACAATTGTCAACTTACATAGATGTGTATGGACGAGTAAGGAAGATGAAAAAAATAATGTAATGTAGGAAATGTATATTTAATAAATGTAGGAGATGAATTACAAAATAGGTGCCTCGGTAATTTATACTATAAATGGGGAAGAGAGGTGACTTTTCAAGTCACCTATTAGTTAATTTACATTAATTAATCTAGCTTAATAATTAAGTTTGGTTTTTGTTACATTGTCTTTCCATTAAGGAAGCTTTGTCCTCAAAGTTTATTTGACAACAATGACTACATGAACTGTCGCAACGTCTTTGATGTGGATATCTGTATGGGTTGTTACTGGCAAGTTTTGTCCCTGGTTCTATTTCGATTATGTGTTCATTTTTTCTGTTCTTGGGAGTGCCATAGGTAACTCTTGAAACACCTTGCGACGTTTTTCGAATTAGCTCTTGTGTCTTTAGTTGTTTGTCCATATCTCCTTCGCTTGTTAGAATTTCCATTTCTTGACATTGAGGTATGTACGTTGGTGGATCTTTCCAACGTAGATTTTCCATCTGATGTGATGTAACCAGTTGTGTTGGAGGTGGTTGGTACCCATATAATTTGTGTGTTTTCCCGAATGCGTGGAATTGAATAAAATGTTCTTGGTGATTTGCAAAGTATGTACCCAGGGTTTGTAACCATTGTATTCCTAATACTATGTCGATTCCTCCCAGTGGTACAGCGAGTAAATCTGACTCTAAGTTATATTCTTGCATTTGTAACTTAACCTTGTGACATTTCCCCAGATTGTCAATCTTCTTTCCATTTGCTACCATAACCTTCATGTTAGGTACTGGACGAATAAATAGGTTAAATACTTTAGCAAGGTTGACACTAACGAAGTTATGGGTGCTGCCAGAGTCGATGAGAACTGTGACGTTATTATTTTTTATATGTCCTTCAATCTTCAATGTTTGTGGTTGGGAGATTCCGGTAATAGCGACTATTGAGATTTGTGGGGAGTCATCCTCAATTCCTGGGTGGTATTCTTGTTGGATAGTCGCATCGTTCTCAATTGGTTCATTGACTTCTAGCTCTGTTTGACAAGCATATAATTTCTATTGTAAGCATCTATGCTTAGGATCCCATTTGTCTCCACAAAACTTACATTTTCCTTCTTTTATTCTCTGGGCCTCTAAACTGGGCTTTGTTCCTTTCCTAAGCTGAGGCGGTGTATACCTTGGATTTCCTGTGTATCCTAATTGGAGGGGGTTCTTTTTGGAGTCGCCTTGGTCGACATTTGTATGAATGGATTTGCTTTCAATAATCCTGTCTTTACATCGTGCTTCTTCCATGGTAGAGATGTTGTGTAACTCTAGTTCGTCATGGATGTGTTGTTTTAGACTGTGTATGTAGGTCTGTAGTCATTGGTCATTGGATAACTCTGGGACTCAAGTTGACAGCACTTTCCATTCACAGGTGTACTCATCGACACTGTTTTTTTGTTGTAACCTTGCGGTTTTGGCAAAGATGTCTTTTTCTTCAACGCCTTGGAATATTTTGATGAGGTCGTTCTTGAAGCTAACCCAGTTGTAAGAACATATTCTTGCAGTATTCTTCCACCATAAGTACTAGTTGTAAGCGTTTGCTTCTAGATGCATGGAGGAATATTTAATTTTCTCGTCATCGTAATGGATGTTGTGGATGTCTAGGTATTCCTCAGCTTTGTTAATCCATGCTATGCACTGTCGCTCATCCCTATCGTATTTGGGTAACTCAACATTCACCCGTATTTGACGTCCTTGTGTATATGAGTTTGAGGACAACATGTTGAATAGAGGGTTTGGTTGCTCCGGTGTTCTGGGAGAGTTTGGTTGTGGGTCATTCACCATTTGTAATCTATTCAAGATTGTGGTTAAAACTGCCTGGTTTTTCTTTTGGTCTTCCTGTAGAGTGAGGAAACTATTCTCAATTCGTGATGTCAATTGTGTCCAATTTGATGCCAAATTGTCAGTCGTCTGCTTGATTTTTGCGTGGAGTTCCTCGTAGTTCTTGTTAATTTTCTCTTTGATTTGATCAAACCAAGCGTCCATTGATCTGGTGATTGCTGGAATTTTATCAGGGCTAAACGTAGATTTATTTTTATTTAATGTACGATGCCAGCTCACCACGATTTTTTTTAATTAATTATAATTATTATTATTATTATTATTATATAGTTTTTTTATTAATAAATATTGTTAATATCAAATCCTTGTTATTGTTATTAATCCGTAATATTAAAATCCTTGTTAGTTCAAAGAGTTGACCGTGCTTATCGGCAGAATGAAGCATTGTGGAGGGGGGAAATGGAGCAATAGTGGAAGGGTGGAATGACGAGGCGAAGGTGGGAAGAAGTGGGGACGGAGGATGGAGCAGTCGGGTGGAGAGCAGCGGACGGGGTGGGAGCAGTGTGAAGTGGGAAGGCCGGTGAAGTGGAAGCGGGGTGAAGTGGGAACGTGCAGGTGGCTAAGTGGCAAGGAGGGAAATGGAGGTGGTTGCGTTGCATATTGGGGATGGAAGGAAGGGCAAGTGGAGCAGGCGGCGTGGGAGGAAGGTGGGGGGAGGAGCTAGCGGAGAGGGGTGGAAGGTGGTGAAGGGTGGAGAATGGTGCGTGACGGAAGGTGGCGGAGAGGAGACACAGATGGAGCAGCAACGAGAGAGGCTAAATGGAGGGTGAGGAAGGGCGTGAGGCTGGAATATTGGAAGGGGTAAGGCATGGGAGGGTGGATGTAGCGGCAGGGAGTGGGTGTGGGTGGAAACAGCGGGGAAGGAGAAACGAGTGGGAAAAAGTAGGTGCAGCGGAGGGAGAGGAACAACGGCAGCAGCATGGAGCAATGGGGAAGCGACGGAGTGATGAAGGGTTGTGGGCGATGCCGAGAGCCGAAAGGCTCTGATACCAATGGAAGAGTAAGGAAGATGAAAAAAAGAACGTAATGTAGGAAATGTATATTTAATAAATGTAGGAGATGAATTACATAATAGGTGCCTCGGTAATTTATATCGTAAATGGGGAAGAAAGGTGACTTTTCAAGTCACCTCTTAGTTTATTTACATTAATTAACCTAGCTTAATAATTAAATTTGGTTTTTGTTACAGTGTATTGGGCTAGAATGCAAGAAAACGTAGATCGATTCATTCGAGGAAGCATACTTTGTTGTATAAGAAATCCCAATAACAAAAGGAAAGGTTTATACCATCCCTTATTTATACCTACTAGACCATGGGAGAGCATTTCCATGCATTTCATGGGTTTACTAAGAGAAAGGAAGGGGAATGACTCAATTTTTGGTAGTTGATAGGATTGGAAAGATGTGCATTCTCATGCCTTTTAAAAATATGATCAAGGGACAAGATGCAACAAACACGTTCTTTGAAAAGCTATGGGTGCACTTTGGGATATTAAGGAGCCTTTTGGAGTACTCTTACTGAGAAGATGGATATTGAGTTTAAGAGATTTAAGGATTTCCATCCATAGACACATGGGTAAACATAAGAAGTGAACATGAAACCAATTCATCTTTTGAGTCGTTACAGTTAGAGGCATTTAAGGTTTTGGGATGAAAAATTAGATTTACATTGAACACTTTTATAATAAAGAAATCCACGCTTCTACTAACAAGTCCCATTTTGAAACTTGTTTTAGATATTTTCCACTTTCATCCTTGGATGTTGTATGTGGACAACACAGAGGAATGAGGGGAGACAACAAAAGAGGAGAAATGAAGGGTGGTAATTTAGTTGATAAGATCATGAAAATCCATTTTCAAGTACACGAGACATTGAGAAGTCGCATGAAAAAAACAAGGTTGAGCATGATCAACATAAAATTGAGAAAACATTTAAGGTGGGAGAGAGTGTTTGGTTGCGTATGAACAAGGAAAGGCTATAGGGTCTTGGTAAAAAAATTGAGGCTCTATGGTATGGCCCTTTTAAGGTATTGGAAAAGGTGGGTGATAATGTCTACATAGTCAATCTACCCCCATATATGTATATTTATTCATTAGAGAATGTACATAATATGAAAGTCTATGAACCTTCCATGCTAGACCAATAAATTGATGAGAAATTTCTACCTATCATAGAGTACTTAACTCCATAGAATCAGGTAGATCCAACAAAAAATATCATTTTGCAAAAGAAGTCTAAGTCAAACTAGGTCGGGGTAATGTGAACTTTAGTAGGTTGGCTTGAAAGGAGATCTTCCAAGCAAGGCTAAATGGTACTCCAAAGAGAAGGTAAGGGGAAATTTCCTCACCTTATTTAGTAAAACATCATAGAGCCAATTTTACATGGGTAGGTCCCACTTTGGTGATTTGGGGTCTATAAACTTTTAGAGCCTATTTGAGACTTTAAACTATCACTTTTGGGGTCAAAATTTTGTGACATTAGTACGTAGCCTCTCGTTGTTGTTCTACACATCAAAATATTTCTAATGGTGCAAAAACCATCACAATCAGAGTTTGCATGTGGAAGTTATGCCTTGTGCAAGATGATATATCATGTTCACCACCATGGTACTAAGGGGATGCTAGATCAACTTCCATTACTATTGCATTTGGAGCTAGTTATGTGTAGACTTTCAAGAAGTTTCTAGAGGGCCCAAACTATGATACTAATTGGGTTTCATGGCATACAATAACCCTATTTGTAGCCTTATGTAGAACTATCATACTATGTTAAATATCATGGCTAGGAAAGGAAGGGGAAAGAAGTACAAGACCATGGTAACTCCATAGTGAGTATCCCATTCTTTGTATTTGCATTTAAGAACTAAGAAGAAAAAAGTATGACACATGAATCACCTTCTAAATAGATTTTTTTATTTTACGTTTTTGCATTTTGTGCTCATTGTGTAAATGATATGTATTTGTTTAAGCTTCTTTTATTTCAACCTCACTTATCTCAATATTTTTATACATTAAAGTAGCAACATTAAATCTACAATTTAAAAGTAAAACACTCCATAATAATAAACTATAAAATATTTTAAAAATTATTGTGATAACTGATTCCAATCCAATATCCCTATATGCGATACGGTTAAAATGATCTGCACTCAAGGTTTTAACAAGTGAAGATGTCTTGTGCAAAGGAGAGGTTTAGAGAGAAGAACAGGAACGATCATCGAATATAGATCTACTCGCAAAAGGAGCAGACCGAGCAGACTTTATTGCAAAGGATTAGCGATTATAACACAGGATTGAGGAAGTAGAGTTAATTTTACTTGTTCTTTAAATTATTCAGTGTCAGCCAAAAAGGTTAGTTACCAACCTCTAATTACATTTGTTATATTCGAAACTACATTTGAAGTTGATCGAAAGATTCAACTTCTAAGGAAAACTCTGATCTATTATATAGATTGGAAAATGAGTGTGGAAGGGAGTATAGATAGATTAAGTTTATTGGTTTCATTTGGTACAATTTAGGATGATTACTTTTTTCTCTCTACCATAAATGGTAAATAATTATTAATTAATGTAAACATATAAAAAATAAGGTGTAAAGCTAAGCTTAATTAGTTGTTCACATATATATAAAAAGGGAAGTTTATTAGAATATGGAAAGATAGACTACCAATGTATTGAGAAAGAAAGAAAGACTGCCTAGAAATAGCATATGGGGTAGACTGTCTTGCCCATAGATTTTTGCATTTTCAACATTTTTTTGTTCAGTTTGATGATGAGCTCTCCCAATTTCACTACTGTAAAGGATTAAGTTAAATGAATAAATTAACCCAAAAACTAGTTGTCAAGATATTCACTAGGCCAAGCAGTGCTTAAAATAAAAGATTAAGTTAAATTTTAGAGAATTTGCATCTTTATTTGTATCTTTTAAGCCAGTTTTACAGGATTGTTGAAAAGAGCCCTGGAAGATTTTGATTTTCTGCCTAAATGTGGTGAATTTGAGTGAATTTAATGTTAAAATTGTTATTATAAAAATGAATTTTGCACCTTCAATTACCCCTGGAACATGTAAACTGTACAATTTCAGCAACCTAAAACTGTCATTTCAACAATTTTCAAAAAAAAAACCTCCAAACAAATCATCTAAAGTTTAGCTTAGATTCGTAGATGACAGTTTGAATCTGGTATCTACGGAAGGCGAAAGCTTGTAGATGAGGTTTTCAAGCCTTGCAAGGGGCAGCCCCGGAAACATACAATGGGAGTTTTCAAATATTCGCACAAAATGTGACCAAAGGGACACTCTGCACACATGCAACATACGGTGAAAGATCCCAAACGGAGGCTCTAGAATCCTCAAAAGGGACATTAGACAAACGTTAAGCGATGGACGATGACACCTATGTGGGGATCTACAAACCAGCAACCGGGGATCTACAGATTTGCAAGAGGAACTTCAGCGCCAGATTTATAAAAAGATTAAGAAAACAGTTTTCATATGACTGTGCGATTCTATGGCATCGCCATCGCTATTATATAATGATTAATATAACAGAAAAACATATATGACAAAAATTGCAACCTGAAATTATGGAACAATCAATTCTCATAAGAGAATTTATTAGGTAAACACTATAATTTCAAGAATCACTTAACTACATTCAGCTCAGCTGCAATTAGAGAACAGAACATTTAATATCCAAACAGTAAACAAACTATCCGTTTCCCNTTAATACATGCTGATTACAAACTCAAACATTACTTACAAATATATATATATATATATATATATATATATATATATACAACTAAATTCAGCTAACTAGCACCTCGTTCTAGCATCTCATGGTATTCAACTATAGATTTCTGCCTCTCTAGCTTCATCCCGTGGTAAAACTTGGCAATAAATGACTCCACATCCGTATCTACTTCCTTTGCATCATTAGAACGGGAGATCCTTTTCTTCTCCTCACATTTCAATTCTGGCGCCTGAGAAGTATTTCTTGTGTCAGTGGACGGATATGCTTCTCCTCTAGCTACCGCTGAAGCGGATTGGAATGATTGCATATCAAATTCCATCGCAGAGATCCTCGATTCTTCAAATTCGTTTTCGTCTGTTGGACAACCACCGCTTTCGCTGGCAATTGCTTCCTCGTAGGAATTGAATATCTGAGGCCTTGATGCGTACAGATCTGTAACATACACAAACTGGTCGTTTGTGGGTTCGATGTCGACGTTCCCGAAGGAAGATGTCGTGGCTTTGATCCAATTTTGCAGCTTCTCCCTGAAACGACTATCTACATCATCATCGTCCGAGTAATTGTAGCGATCATGTCGGTCATTGTACTTCTTGGAAGATGGAGGAGTATACTGGATTTGTTCATTTCCGAGTACCCTCTTCTTCTTCTTCAGGCCATTCCTCAAGGCCAACTTCCATTTCTTAACTTCCCTTCTGGCGGTGACGAAAGTTCGAAGAGATTTCCATAATTTATTCACTGCGGCTGCGGCTCCATATCCCGCCATTAGATAGGAAAAACGAAGCTGGAAAATAACGAATATGAGAAGGGCTAGAAGTAGCTAAAGCAAATATAGCAGGAGGATTAAATAGGCCTCCTACCTCTGAATGCTATGGAGTTCAGTTTGTGACCAGTGATTGAGAGTTGCGAAAATAGCTTAAAGAGCACGGAAATGCAGGGCATGAGGTAAACAATTGGGTGAAGGTGCTCAGTTATCAGATCGGCAACCGGTTTAAGCGTAGTGAAGCAGGATTTCATTTCATAGAAAGATATTTAAAGAGTTAATTTAATTAATTATAGCATGTTAAACCAAAACAAACACACTTAAATTATTTTTTTCAGTGTTCCATCTTTGCTAATAATTATTAAAATTTTATAATTCCACTATTAAAATAAAGATAAGAATAGTTTTATGAATAATTCTATGCTTTTTTAAAGTAGTATTTACTATACGCAATTGGCATTTGAAAGTGAAATTTTGTTTTTTTCACATATCATAAATTTAGATTAAGATCTAAATGGATGAAAATATTTTGATTAATAAATATTGATATTATAATTTATTTATTTTTCAAAATATATATTTTGGCGGATTTCTTTCATTTCGAAGATCGAAAATGGTATGGAGGTAAACCAAATTCATGGTGTTATATTTATGTAGGAATTGAGGAAAGATATTAACAATCATTTTTTTATTTCTTCTATATACTCAAATTACATTTAATTGACAAATATTAATATATATATAACATTTAATTGACAAATATTAATATATATATATATATATATATATATTATTTTTTATAAATATTATAGTAAATCAATTAATATATCTTTCATATTAACCTATATTTATATATGTTAAATTATTATTTTTTACTCTGGGTGGTAAAATTGCTTTATATGTTAAATTATTATTTTTTACTCTAGATGGTAAAATTACTTTATTGGTGGTAAAATTATTTTACGGAATTGATTGATCACTTTTTTTTTTTGCAAAATTACTCTATGGGAGAGATTGGTCACTTTTCTTATTGGTCACTTTTCTCAACAAAAACATTTTATGAGACAAATTGGTCACTTTTGTTGGCATTAGGTTAGGTAGATGTCCTCTTTGTATAGGAGTTTCTAATCAATAAACCATCTTTTCATATAGTGTCAATACACTATCAAATGCAAGGTGAATGTTTATATACCCCTATGGCATATGCATCCAAGAGTGTGGCTATTCTAGATTCTCTCCCATAGAGTTTAGAGGAATTATTTATGTTTTCGATGACTCTTGGTACAAATTTGCACTTGTCATTGGCAGGGCTTCTAATAACCTTGCAGAGATGAAACCTCTTAGACTTGTTCTAAAACTGGCCTTATCTAATGGTGTCTAACAACTACAGGTATTTGGAGATTCATTATTAATGATCAAGTGATTTAGACTCAAGCATGCCCCAAAAAAACATCATTCTCAAGCCCCTCTATAAAGACATATTCATATATATGGGAGTATTTTAGGGTATTTCCTTTACCATGTGTATAGGGAGATGAAGATTGTAGACTCCTCATCGAAATCGGGTATTCTAGTTGTAGAAAACATATGGAGAACTTGGTATGGCTCAGTTTATTCGAAAGGTGAAAAAGCTACTCATGATTTGTCTATAAATGCTTTATTTTCAAGCTTGATGTATCCATAAAGAACCTATATGTTTTGAGTGATGTTTATTGCTTCATCTTAGAGACACTTCATTCCCATGATGATTTTTATGATCTTATATATGAGGCAACTTCATAATAAATATATATTGAAAAGCTACTACCATTTTAGACAATATAATTTACTAATAAAATAAATTACCTTTTTACGGCATTCACAGGCGTTCCACAACACTTGCTTAAATCTTCTTATTGGGTACCATTATGACTATTTACCTTTATGAAGCCGCCTCCCTTTACCTATACTCTTACCAAAATACCCACCTGCTTCCACAACTTCACTCCGTGCCTCACACTTCGTTCCTTCCATTGGCTTCCACCAATAGAGCTTTTGGTTGGAGGACCGCCTTACAGACAGCATTCACGGGCAGACCTTCCATCACACTTGCTTACTTATTCTTTGTGGTACCACTCACTATGACTATTGTTCCGGCCGAGCGAATTATAAATATATTGAAAAACAAAAGTTAAAAACAAACTTTAAATTTAAAATTTAACAAGTTATTTGTCTTAAAAAAATTTAGAAGTTTTTGGAAGATCGGTGGAAGTGTTTCTGTACAGTTAACTTTGAGATCATGCCCTTTGATAAATTTCAAATATAAATTAAATTTCAAATAAAAATTATTTAAAAACAAAACTTTATCCTTCATAACCCTATCCATAAAAATAAAAAACAAAGCTTCATCGCTCGTGGACCTACCCACAATAGAAACTTCCGAAGGATCGGTGGAAGTGTTTTGGTATGCTTCTTTTCTAACATTACCAATAAAGGTAATCATTGTGGATTGATCCTTTTCTTGTATCACCGGTAAAGCTTAACGAAATCTAGTTATATATAATAGCATATTCAGTTGAAAATCTTTGTCTACTCATGCGATAATTGCATTTGTGATGACACAAGCTGAGTTTCACGTCAACAAGTTCAACTAACTCCTCCACTAGTTGTTTGTCGTTAGAGCGAGTCGGTTACTTCCATGTCTTGTAAATGATAGAAAGACAATTTAGGAGGGAGTTAAAAGATTCTTGAAATACGACCACAAATAATATTTGACCACTCGCCAGATTTTCCACTAACATCGTTATCCAATGTTTTTCATTAATCCCTAGGTGGATGGTCAGTATCTCGTTGTTGAAAAAATAGACTGGAAATATCATGCGTCTAAGAAGATATATTTAAATATGGGCTTTCATTACTATGTTGAATGTTGTTTCTCACTAGTAGGACATGAAACCGTATGATTTAGTTTTGAGCACCTTCTACCTAGTACCCACCACAAGCTTATCGCTTACACTCTTAAAAGTCGTGTATTTTTTTTTTGGAAAGAGTGAGACATATTGCCCCAATAGGAAGTATTTTATTTTTTATGTTTTTTTTGAAAGAAGGGCAATACAGAATAAAGGCCGTATAATTATTTCGCTTCTTTAAGTCATAGTTGGACAATGACTCGGATTTAAATATTCTCTTAGTTTTTACACTATTTTGCGTTTTTAATTATATTCTGAATTGAGGTTAATAGTTAATATTTTGTTTATATTATTTTTATTTTTATTGAAATGTATAAAAGGCGTGTGGTTTTAGCATGGTTTAATGAAAGTGTAAGCCATCAAAACTTTCGATTTTTTAAAGTTAAAACTAATAAGTTTGAATATAAATTTTATTTATAATAATCTTAATATCTTTTTTTAAAATTTAAAAATAAAAAAATTATATGAAAATAATTTTTAATATATTTTTTTTTACAATTATATATATTTATAAATAGTTTCTACATGATAATTCTAAAATATTATATTTTACCAACAAAATAGTTATAAAACAAAAAGAACAAACACTTACAATCAATCTTCCTTCTATGTGATATCCACTCAATTTTGAGCATTCTATTTTTTTAAATAACAACTCAATGTAAATAAAAAAAGACATCTAATATTTTAAATAGTTTTTCTTTTTATTTCCCAAACTCTTATCAAATTTTTAAAATAACATTATAATTAGACAAAATACTTAAAATTATTATTACACTCCGCATTAAAAAAGTAATTATGATAAAACTCAATAAATATATAACATATAATAAGATTAACTTACTCTTAATTTACAATAAGTCTTCATCAATGTTTTGAAATCTTAACAATTTATTCCCTCGAATTAAATTAGTAAATTAATATATAATATATATTAAGATTAATTTATAAAGTGAGCTAAACTCTAAACTATTTGTATCCATTTTCTAATGAAATTTCTTATCAAAATTAGGCGAGAATTGTTGAAATTGTACTTTAATGTTATTGAAATTGCATAATTAGAACACTCCATGAGTATCAAAAATACGGAATCCATTTTTACAATAAAAATTGCAATTTCAAGAATAACAAAATTGCTATTCAACAAAAAAAAATTCTCACCAATTTTTAACAAATCATCTAGAGTTTAAGTATCCTTTACTTACTCTTAATTTACACCTTTGACAAATTATCTAGAGTTTAATTGTCCCTTACTTACTCTTAATTTACACCTTACTCTTAATTACATAAACTGACCACGTATACACTTTACTCAGGTGCTTTGTGCACCTCTGGTATATACTTTTTGATTTGTGATTATGTATTGTATGAACTGATATGTAATAACATTATCTCTGATCTGTTGGCCCAAGAAAGTTTGTATGCTGACTAACGATGTACAAGGTTCTTTTGATTCAATTAAATGCCAAGGAACTGTTTTTTTTTCAACTGAAAAAAACTAGCCACGTATGCTTCATAGCCCACCAACTAGTTTTTACGTATGCCTCATCGCTAAAGAATATACGTGGGCTAAGACGCTTTGGAAAAAAATAGAAAGAATATAAGTGGTGGGCTTAGACACTTGGGGAAACAATTGAAAGAATATAAGTGGGCATTGAACACCATGGGAAAAATTGAAAGAGAAAAAGAAATGAGCACTCGTGAATGTTTTGACAACCTGGCACCTTATCCTCTCATGGCATATGGATTAATCATTACTCTACGGACTTCATGCCCAACACACAAAAAAATGTCTTCAAAATGTTTTGACAACCTGGCACCTTATCCTCTCATGGCATATGGATTAATCATTACTCTATGGACTTACATGCCCAACACAAAAAAAATGTCTTCAGAAATAATTATTAGACGTTTGATCATTTTTTGCAAGGCTACGTGTAGGCAATTTATGTCGTGTGTTTGTATTACCTAATGTTGTGTAACAAGTTAAGATTTTTTGTTTTTTTAAATCAAATATTTTAATAAGGTGAGCACTATCCGTATTCAACCGATTTTAGTTTTAATTATTTATGATGTATATTTATGGAATTATAATGTTAATAGATTAGCATACATTCATTTTAAAAGGAATCTATTAAAAGTATAGAGGATTAAATCATTTTTTAGAGTGTAAATATTGAGGAAGTGTTTTAATTTTTACAATAATCAAAGTATATGTAATTAAACAAAAAGTTGAAATGCAAGACATTGAGGTTTTCAAGAAAATATCTATTTACTAGGTTGATTAAAGTGAATCATCTTTGTGAAATGTTTCAATTAGAGGTTCTTATAATTATTTTATTGGACATTTTTCTAACTTAAACTTAGAGTCTCAACTAAAGCATATACAAAAATCAAACTCTAAAATATCACCAATCAGCTTCTTAATTAACTAGAATACTTGGAAAAACCCAAAATAACTTCAATATTTTGTAAAATGAGAAAAAAGTTATGTATATGTAGACAATATAATTTTATGTGTTTAAAAATAAGTCTAACTAATTTATGGTAAGAATAGTAATCCATGACATTGAAAGAAACTCCCAAAATGACTTCAATATGTTGTAAAATGAGAAAAAAGTTATGTATATGTAGACAATATAATTTTATGTGTTTAAAAATAAGTCTAACTAATTTACCGTAAGAATAGTAATCCATGACATTGAAAGGAAAACTATGTTGCAAATATCTATAAAATATCTGCAATATATTAATATTTGTATCCATGACATTGAAAGGAAAACTATGTTGCAAATATCTATAAAATATCTGCAATATATTAATATTTGTATTAGATATATATCTCTGATTTTTATGTTGAAGACTATTAACCAATTATAAAATTATCTAAAACTTTGGATAAATTTTAATATTAGTAAAATAAAAGATTTAATTATCATTTTTAATAAACAATTTTTAAAATTGTTTTATAATGTATATTAATGTGTTGTATACAAATATATTATATTAAGTTATATTAATGTGCAATATGAGGAAGTTATTACCATAAAGTTTATAAGATTACATTGATTTATGATTGACTTTAATCTATATAATTACATTGTGTTATAATAAAAATATGATTTAAGCTATATGATATCTAATATATTGGGTTCTATAATATAATATTTTTATTTTTAATATCCAAAAGAATCACATTATAACATATATTTAATTAGCATCATCAATAAAAATATAATTTAATGCAAACCGAATGTGATGTGTAAATGTTTGCACCACGTGGAATTTCAACACATCAAATTAATGGTAACATGATTTTGAAGTCCAGTGTTTAGACACATGCATGTGGTGTTGCCTTAGATGATATCGAAAGCTAGCCTCTCCCATCTATGAACACTTGTTACAAGGGAATTGAATGAGTTTAACACTTGTGACGACTGACGAGATATCAACATCTTGTGAAAGAGGGGCACACATGCCGAAGAGGGTACATGTGCTTGGTCTCACGGTTTCTCTCACCATCTCACATAGTTACTTTCACCTTAATGCAATCTCATGGTATAAGTAAATGAATAAAGAGAGAACCAGCTTGAAAAGAGATACGCCGTGTGCCACTTTCAATTTGTGCTCTACAAGCATCAATACATGGTTCATGATGAGCCATCATCTTTCAAAGATACACGTCTTGTAATTCAAGGAATCCTTTCAGATAGTTATTGGGAAATAAAACTTTAAATTTGATTTTGATGGTGCGGAGATGTATGCACTGGATAAGGACTCATATGTTGATGGATATGATACAACTGTTGATTTAATCTACTAACATGGAGGTGAAGGCCTTCTAAACCAATCATATGCAACTGTTGTATAAATCCTTAGCCATGATGGGATATTTTGTTAGCTCTGAAATGCATATTTTATCAAGCGACATATGAAGTATTAAGTTACAACAAATGCCTATCTATCAAAGATCACTTTCTTTTAATATTTATGTAGTTCATTCATTAGTAAGTTTGGGAAAAAAAACAATGCTACCTTGATCCAAGTCAAGAGTTATATTTAGTGTTGTTCATCTTATGCCATTTTTTTTTAATTTTACATGTCCAACATGTCTCAGGAAACCCCCAGGTACTTTCCCTCATTTTGAAGATAATACCCAAGGTAAACCATCGGCCTTGATTATGAGGCCTAACCTAGTGGAGACATCGATTGAGGCCTTTGCATAGCCACCCGAGGATTTGACTTGAGACCTTCTGCTTAGGAAGACAAGTCTCAACCACTCAAGCTAACCCATCGGGCTTTATGCCACTTTATTTATGTTTTACACTAAGCATTAATTTATTCGTCTGGTTACTAATGATATTTGGAGTTGTTGACCTGCTTTAAAATTGCACTTATTTTATTTATTGATGTACAATGTTATGAAAAAGAATAGGTAAATTTAAACAAAAAAAAGTAGGTACTATTAAATTGTGGTTTTTAGTTGTTTTCATGTGAAGAAAGTCTTATAACATGAAGGTATTGGCTAACTCAATATAAGCTAACTTATCTATTCAAAGTGACAAATGACATAGCATATGTTTTTATAGGAATCAACCACTCATTACACCTTGACTCATTTATCAAAGAATCTAAGTCATTTATGGCGACAATGAAAGAAAAAAAGGTTTGAAGAAAATATTGTGACAAATAAAAATATTTAATTGTTTAAATAATAATGTATCTTACTTTAGAAAAATAGTCTCCTTAGTCAAGTCTCAAATATTGTAACTTAGTTGGGTCAAACATTATAACTAAAAAGAATTCTCCTAAGCAAGATAACATTGTCTTTATCCATTAACAACACTAGACTACTTGTATTAAAACCACTAGTTAATACCAATCCCACTCTAATAAGCCATGGGATTTTACAATGTAGTTTATTATTACTAAGACATGACGTCCATCCTTTTCTTTAAGTGGCGACTACTTGCATTATTTATAAAAAATTATTATTATATATCAAACTAAATAATACAGTTACTTATTTATTCTTGTATCTTATTTCGTCAATCTTCAATTGTCTTCTTCACACAAATAGCTCCCTCCATCATTTCTTCGACATCCATTGTTCCTTCATCTCACAGAATAGCCCAAGTGCTCATTCTTATCGTCCAATAAATAATGTTGTAGTTGGGTTCTGCCACAACACAAATGGTTTTTAGCCAATAATGCGACTAGTAACAGATTTTATATCTAGATCATATTTTTAAATAGTTGTCATCTAGTTGGCCCGCTTCTCACCAAGTTCCTTTTAACAAATAATGATCTAATAGCTTAGCGCAGAACAAAAAACTTTGTGTGACTCTTATAATTTATGGCTGGAATTGTTTTATGCTAACGAAATCCCTGTGCAGATTCTGCTTCCCGCTCTGAACATAATCAACTCAAAGTGGTGTCCTCTGTAATCCACATTACACATCTTACTATCCATAAATCTCTCTGTAACGAATTTTGATGACTCATTCCAAATGGAAGGGTCCCTTCCTATCTTCAAACGTTGAACAAGATGTACAAGAACTCAAACCCGCCAACGAAACTGCTCACTTGATGGAAATGAGGCAACTTGATGAATAACTGATGAAAAATATAGCAGGTCTAACTTCTAATGAATTCACAATCCGTTTATAGTCTACGACGACTTTCAGAAATATGTTGAAAGAGGAATTTAGTGGGGAAGTTCTTCAGCAATATGTAAAGGAGTCTATGAGCTATATCGAGCTTCTATAGGCTTGGAGATTAGGCGTAGATATGACGAGGGTTGTGCTCATTTTTTCCCTTGTTACTAAAATTTTAATACATCTGCTAGAAAAGATGTCGTGGATGATGTTCACAGAGCGAGTAGTGATAAGAAATATGATGAGATAAACCTTGGAATGTACATGAGATCAATATTGGATAAATTTGCAAGGACAATTATTCATAGTAATATGAAATACATGTATTCCCATATTACATCACATGAATGTAAGTGGCAGAATTCTGTGTTGTTG
Source organism: Pseudotsuga menziesii (assembly GCA_001517045.1). Lineage (NCBI taxonomy): Eukaryota > Viridiplantae > Streptophyta > Pinopsida > Pinales > Pinaceae > Pseudotsuga > Pseudotsuga menziesii. Next base: position 123,833 of record LPNX010936351.1, on the reverse strand, counting down.
CTAATGGTTTCCATTGTTCCAAGCAGGAAAGCATTGGCATCGACTGTTGCCAACGCTGCAGGTTTTGCCTGAGCTAAGAGAATAGGTGCAGAGTAAAGGCAAGATAAACAACAACACATAGGATAACAAACAACACATAGGATAACAGGCCCATGTCTTTTTGCATGTGTGGTTTTATCAATTTCACAATGCCTTTGTCTAGTCTACACACTTTTTTCATCACTGACGCGTGGGTTAGTTAAGGGTTAGTTGACGTTCGGGTATGACAGGGGGTGGCTCCTCATAGGCCATTGATAGACGGCGAAAGCCTGAGGGGAACCGCTCCCTTAAAAAACACCTTCGGCGTAAAAAGAAAATTGTTGACATTTCCAAACAAAAGGCTTTGATCATTATAAGAAGATAGCGTCAATGCTTTTGGACTTTCTTCATGTTGAAGTTTAGAAACCTTTGTTTTGAGTGGACATTCCACCCATCTTAAGAAGAATTAAGTCGTTGTTTAGTTCCAGGTATTACACATGAACAATTTGTATTTCTACTTGGTAGACAAGTTCATGATGCAATTGAGATAGTGCAAGGAGGACTTTATTCCATTAGATCAAAACATCTAAAATATGCGCTAATCAAAATAGACCTATCAAAATCCTACAACAAGCTTAAATGGGGGGTGAGTGCACAAAGTTGATAGACCTTTTAGATGCAATCGTATATTTAAGAAAATGATTCAAGATCTATAAAAGATAAATCATCCCAAGCAATGATGAGCCTACCAAGCCTAGTCCCAATCCTGGCAAGTTGATTGCCAACTAAGATAGTTGTTATAGTGTGATTTTCCAACCTAATACATCATTCTTTCACTAGTATGTATGGCTCAAAAGTTCCACGAAATATTGCCATGAATCAGTTAAAATCAAAATTTTCATGGATAAACAGATACAAATTTTTGAAAGAAAATGTGTTGGCCCTCAATAATTGTCGCTATATCAATGGAAATAATATTTCGTCGCTATAGAGACCAATGTTCATGGAAATAATGACGAAATCACAAATTTTGTCGCTATAGCTACAATAAACGTAGCATGTGCAACATTAATGGTCATTACAGTAACGGTCATTGAATTTTTGTTATTGTTGAAATTTGATCGTTGTGCATTTTCATTGGAACAGCCGTGATCATTGATCTATAAATACGTACTCTTAAGACATATTTCAAGAAATTATTTCCTATAGTTGCAACCATTTTTCTATTGATTGTTCGATCTATGATTTGAAGAGTCCGATACTGGTTTACCACGTCGAAATTTTGATCTCCTTCGGTTTCCAGGTTAGTATTTTTAAATTATTTGTCTCCTTTAATGTGTAGGGTCATACATAAAATGATTCAACTATTTATTTTCTCCTCAATACTAATTCCTATAAAGATTTGTCGCTTAGAATTTGATAGATACACGTGATCTATTTGATAGAATTTGATGCTATAACATTAATACATATATCTTGCAGGTATTCAAACAAAGGGAAAATTTGCATGTCCAGTTTGTGGTCCTAGGATAAAATCTCTTCATTCAAGAATTTTAGCAAAGAAGGTGTTTGATGAGTGCGGGCACTTCTTCCCTATGAACCATAGGTATCGAATTACCGATAAAAAAAAATTAAATGGTAAAGAAGTGTTGGAAAGGGGTTGGAAATAGGTGAGTTGCGCAGCATCTAGGATGTTGCGCATACTCACGAGGAACCACGCAAGGCAAAGATAGTGCGATAGGCGAAAAATATTCTATTTTTTATGCCAGTTTGTACTCATTGACCATTTCTTCGGAATATTGGTCTTTAGTGGTTAAATTAGTTAGAAGTTTTTAGGAGTTAGTTAGAAGTGGACCTTGAATGTAAAGGCACAAGCCTATATATAGAGTTAGAATTGCAAATGTAAGAGACATCATAGATATGAGATATACATCTGGGAGAGACATCAGATAGACATCTTTTGATCAATGAATATGTGAGAGATTTAATCTTGTGTTATTTGGTGGGTTGATCATTCTCTGGCTATGGAGAAGTATTGTATGTTGGATCTGTTGCACAGAAGTAATATGACATGACGAATGTTGCTCTGAATTTCTATTGTATTTCATATCTCTTTTATGTCCTTATGTGCTGCAATATCAATGATGGATGTTTTGTGGTTCTGATTTATGAATGAATAATATGATACTATTGTGATTAATGAATAAATGATGTGATCTATTTAGATCTGTGGTTATACTGATTGATCTGTGATGAATGGATCCTGTAGATCTGATAATTCTGCTGATAAATCGTTGATGCCCCAATCCTCCTCCTTACCGCTAGAAACTTGGTTCCGATAGCTCTCCCTCGAACATCTTAGGTGAGACTTCATCCGCTCTATAGGTGTTGCCGGGCAGGGTAAAACTTGTCTGGTCGATGCTCAGGGAGATCGCGTTGGTTGGGTGTCGAAAGAATGAGAATCCCTGTCGACACGGCTTTGTTGGTGGGTTTTGGCCAACAAATGGTTCTGTTGTCGGGACCTTGTTGCGACTGAAGAGGAGGATCTGTTGTGGCATCCGACGAAATCGGAGATTCAAGATTGGTTCGACCTGAGACTGCAAGAGTTCACTGAAACCGACAACCAGAACCCAAATTTGAGAACAAACGCATGGCTGGCAAGGTACCTTCACGACAGTCCTCATGAATGGTTTTTCTGTGAGTTTCCCATCATACTCTATGAGTGGCTGCATGATTCACCTACAAGAAGCACAACTTCCAAGGAGGAGAGTCGACGTCCTAGACCCCCGAGCTAATTCAAGAACTACAAGAGACTGACATTAAGGTGCCGCGGGCTATCAAAGTTTGGTTGGACAGTATTCTGGAAGGATACATCACTAAGTTTGCGGTTGATATCAAGAAGCCCTATAGCGAAACAGAATAGGAATTCTTCAATGGACCACGAGGTAGGTTCTTATTGTCTTTGCAATTGTCAATCAATATGCTTGTTTGTGATAAGGGCATACTAAAGATGCACCTCGAGTAGTAAAACTATGGTGTGCGGAGGCTGTGAACACCGCGATAGAAAGGGGGCAACGAATGGAAAGATAAGGGGTAAATGGGTATAAGTTTCGATGAGACTGTGAGGGAAGCCGAGGAAGAGAGTGGTTGTACAAGGGGAGGAGCAAGGTTATGAGTAGAGAAGAGGAAAAGGATAGGGGAAGGTCCTGCTGAGTTCGGAATGCAAGACCATGAAGGACAACCACACAGGACGAAGCGGCCCTACAGCGACGAAGAGGATGGGAAAACCCAGGCTACGCCCAGGGTAGAAGCAATGTCAAACCCCGATAGCAACGTTTCCACACCTCCACGCACTAGTCCACCATCAGGAAAATATACGCAATATATGTCAACGTGTCCAACGTGCCAAGCAGCATCCATTAGTAAAGCAGCATTTGTGGGAAGAAGGTCTAAGATGGCGGGACACAATATGAAGCTACCTATGTTCCATGGAAATGACACAGATGACCCAGAACAGTATTAGTTCTTATGTGAGGAAGTCTGGACTTCCAAACAAACTATAAATGACGATGTAAAGAAAGTTTAGTTAGCGACCACCCTCTAGGGTCATGCGCTTGATTGGTATATGAGATTCATTTAGTTTCCACAAGGGAACACTGCAAAGACTTTGGATGAGATTCAGAAGGGACTGCTTGAAGAATTCAAGAAACCAAAATTTGAAGCACAGTACATTATGGAGCTGAAGGAAATCAAACAATTCCCTAATGAGATGGTTTGGGACTTTGATCAGAGGTTTAAGACGCTGATGGCACGGGTCAGCTTTAATATGAGTGACGTCCAACACAAAGAATGGTTCATTGTAGCACCGGTCCCTCATATCCAACATCCATTAATGCAGCAAAACATCGCAACATAAAGCGAGGCTCTGAAAATTGCAATGAAGCTGGAGGCTTCACCTATTAGAGAAACTATTGTTGGCATGAACCAAATCCAGGCGCAGTTGGTGAAACTGATGCTTCAATTGCAGGATATCAAGAAGGAAAAAGATGAACATGATGACTTGTGGTGCACTCGGTGTCATGTGGAGGAACACACCAAAGACACCTGCCCTACTTTCCAGAATTATCAACTCTCAGGAGCGTCGAACCCATTGAGTTGCGGTGGTGTGCCATGGTGTCACATATGTCAAGTATATGGGAATCGACATGAAGACTGTACCTACATGCAGAAAATGGTACGAAGCCAGCAATCTTATATTGCACCTTCTGTCGCTCAGTTGGGCACAAGGATAAGGACTGTCAAGCTTATGATCTACTTCAAGAGTGGACATATGATTCGTATTTCGTGAAAGGTGAAGGTCCTCGCATGGTGCCACAGCCGCAGGTGATGCAGCTGCCACCTCAATTCCAGTATACGCTGCCACCACAGATGCAGTTTATTCCGTCGCAACCACAGACCCAAGTTGCACCATAGCTGCAGTTTGTGCCGCGACCGCCGTACATGCTACAATAGTAGAGTCAAGCTAAACTAGTTAACCTATCTAAGAAACCAACAACATATCATAAAAGATAAGAACGGGAAAAGAAAAAGACAAGAGAACACCGATATATGTTGTTCACCCTAATGGGTTACATCCATGGTAAGGTAGACTTCTATTATCTCCAGAATGTCTTCTCCAATCTTACAAGAGAGCAAAACACAAATACCCCAAAGAATATAGATGATGTACAATAGTGTCACAATAGTACCACTACTACATCAAGAATACATGATTATGTAGAGACTCACTTGACCCTATTATATACTAAGAGATGAGAAGGAATCACTATCACATATTGCATTTCGGATAATATAATTCTCCAAAATAACATCTCTTAATACAATACCATGGAAAAATACTCTACACAAGTAAATACAACACCATATAACTATGGGTTAAATGTATTACTCTTTTATATAAGATTGTAGACAACTTCCGACGTAATACAAAGACATTATTACCTTCCAAGGAATATAATATATTCCAACACTCCCCCTTAATAATGGCTAGGAGAAAGGCCCACCCTAACACTACGAAAGGAAGGAATCATTACTGCTCCCCCTTGACGACAACTTTCAGAAGAACCAAAGCTACAAATAAGAAGAACTCTTCAGCTGATGGAATTTGACGATGAACAACCGCTTCTCACTGAATCATGAAAGTGCACACGAACCAGGTTGTACGATGAAAGACCTAACAATAAAATGACGAGAACATGTGACGATTCCAATCACAAGATGCACAGATCTCCAAAATAATCATCACAACCATACATGATAGTTGAAGAACTCTGATATAACATCCATACCAATGTACAGATACCTTCTGACAGCCGATACAATAGAACGTGTGGTTGAGAACACCACAACAGTGTACAAAAAAAACCCAGATGGACAATACACATACGGATAGCAGAGATTCTTCCAATCAAGGTACAATATAGATATCCGTAGAAGACCTCAAACATCAAAGAAATAAGACCCCAATGATCTATACATCGAAAATGATATCATACAGATGAACATCATGGCTTTAACAATAGAAGATGGTGCTTCATTATTCCTAGAATAAGGTGAAATCCTAAACAGAGAACTTATCTACACAAGAACTTTCAAGATTAAAGCATATAAAGATCATAAAACAAAATTGCTCATACAGAAATGAAAATGCTTATATACCAAAGGTTAGAAAACATCATATAAAGGAATGGAAACATAATATGATCAAATAAAAGATTAACTTTCTCATTAAGGAAAATGAAGTTACTTTTACACATTAAGTGTCAGCCACAACATATAAATAGTGAGCCAAAGATTTCACTTAAATATATGAAAATTTAGTCATCAAGCAACTAATCTGAAGCATAGGTGCATTTCTTATTAGTATGATGTTAATATGCAAGAGATGAATGCCCTGAAAATGTCAATGCTTCCATATAGGAACGTTAGAGACAAGTAGGAACAAGATAACCTTTGCAATCATAAGAAGTAAATAAAAAAGCATCACCAGTCATATGTTTAGATGCATCAGAATCCATTATCCATTCCACATTAGAAGAAGAATTATTAGGCAAAACAACAGATGCACATAAAGCTACTTGAGATTCATGAGAAGTTTTCTTTTTAGCTTTAGCCATTAAACGTTTTGTTTTAAAACAATTCTTTTCATGATGGTTAGTTTTACCACAATGTTTACAAGGATCATATACTTTCTTCTATTTACTATTTCCATTAGAAGCATGAGAAGCATGTCCAACTTTAGTATTAGAAGTGTTGGATAATAACTCCCAAATTCAATTCTATTCCATTGCTAATGCATACATTTATACATTTCATATGGTGGTTGAGATTCATCTTCCAACCAGCCTTTTCACCTTCCTATGTAACTATTAATGTTCCTATTATGTACACTAACATATAATCCTGACGGATTATATTCCAACAAGCCTTCCCTTAATCCGAAGGGGTGTTAGTAAGTCCAAGCATGTTTCTGAATCTTTTAAACTTTTCTCGTCCAAGTGCTTTGGGGAAGATGTCTGCAACTTGATCATTTGTGGAACAATGTCGAAGATGGACTGTCTTGGCCTCTACATGATGTCGAATCAAATGATACTTTGTGTTGATGTGTTTGGTTCGATCATGGAATCTGGGATTCTTAGCTAGCTTGATTGCAGAAGTATTGTCGATCAATAATGGAGTGGAGTTCTCTTGTTTTTCTTGCAAATCTTCAAGTATCTTCCTGAGCCATACTATTTCTTTCATTGCTTCAGCTGCAGCCACATATTCTGCTTTTGTTGTTGAATCTGCCGGAACTGACTATTTGCGTGATCTCCATGAGACAGCTATTGATCCAAGACTCATAGTGTATCCAGAAA
>LPNX010936351.1:79792-116679 GCA_001517045.1 Pseudotsuga menziesii | reverse complement strand
ATCAAAATGTTCAAAATTTAACTTCAAAAGATGCTCGGTTAATTTTTCATACCATGTGCGAGGCGCTTGTTTTAGGCCATACAAGGATTTGACAAGCTTGAGTACCTTTTGTTCTTTTCCTTTCACAACAAAGCCTTATGGCTGAGACATGAAGACATTCTCTTTCAAGTCTCCATTCAAGAAAGCAGTCTTTACATCCATCTGATGAAATTTCCACCCATTCAGAGCAGCTAAAGAGAGTAAGGTACGGATGGTAGCCCATTTTGTTGTAGGAGAAAACGTTTCTTCATAGTCAATTCCTTCCTTCTATGCATAGCCTTTTGCTACAAGCCTCACTTTGTGCTTGTCAAGTGAGCCATCTGATCTGTATTTGTTCTTGTACACCCACTTGCAGCCAATTGGTTTGGTTCCAACTGGAGGGTCAACCAGCTTCCAAGTTCCATTCTTCATGAGTGCATCATACTCATTCTGCATAGCTTCTTTCCACTCAACTCGAGTAGAAGCTTCTTCAAAGGAAGTTGGTTCAAAGTTAGCAGATAAATTAAATTCACAATCAAATGATACATCCATGTCATCACCTGAATTATCTGCTTCTCCTCCATCTTCATGTCTTTTTGAAATTCTTGTTCCCGTCTTTCCAACTTCATCCGAATGGACACTTTCAAGTGTCTTTGTGGCCCATTTAGGAATCTTCCGTGATGGTCCTGGTTGATCAGCTGGTGGTGCTTCATCATTGATTGAGAGTCTTCCAATTCTCTCAATCACATCATCCAGTTGAATCTCTTGTTCAGGTGAAGTAGTAGGAACTTCTTCATGCGAGGGAGTTGGTGCTTCATATGGAGATTCCAAAGGTTGATCCAGAATAGGAATCCCCCCTTCAAGGTTTGGAATTTCATATTCATTTTCAGAGTATTTCTTTGGATGAGGATATTTTTCCAAATGATCAAGTTGTATCTCAATGGACTGGTCATTTTTATTAGTTTCAAGAAAAATGACATCTCTGGAAATAACAAACTTATTGTTTACCTCATCATACAGACGGTATGCCTTGGAGTTTTCTTCGTACCCCAGGAAAATGCATTTTCTACTTCGAGCACCTAGCTTGTTTCTTTGCTCCTTTGGAATCAAGGCATAACAGGTGGAACCAAAAACTCTGAGATGCCTAACTGAAGGGAGATGGCCAAACCACACTTCATGTGGAGTCTTGTTATCAAGAGCATTTGAGGGACTTCTGTTTCTCAAATAGGCTGCACATTTCACTGCATCACCCCAAAACATTAGTTTTACATTCTTAAAATACATCATTGAGCGTACCATATTCATTATGGTTCTGTTCATTCTTTCTGCTACACCGTTTTGTTGAGGATTGTAGGGAACTGTAGTTTGATGTGCAATTCCATGTTGGTGAAGATAATCTTCAAAAGCATTTGAAGTGTATTCTTTCCCATTGTCAGTATGAAGTGTACCAATTTTAGATTGTGCTTGTTTTTCTATCAATACATGAAAGTCCTTGAATGTTTGAAATGCTTCTGATTTTGTCTTTAATGCATAAATCCAACACATTCTTGAGTAGTCATCAACAAAGGTCATAAAATACTTATTCCCATTGGCAGAAGGAGTTGGCATTGGGCCACATAAATCAGAATGCACTAATTCTAATTTCCTACTTGCTCTGAAATTAGATTCATGGAATGGCAGCTTACTATGTTTCCCTAATATACATGCATCACATTTTCTCTTCTCTTTGGGAATGGTGGGAAAACCAAATACACCATTCTTTCTCAACAAACAAATACTGTTATAATTTAGATGACCAAATCTTGCATGCCACAATAAACTTGATGAAAAATTACCTTCTCCATGCTGAGAGAAGTAGGCATAGTTCTAAACTCTTGCAGATGAACCTTTTAGCTTCAACAGCTTCCCATCTTCGTATCCAATCATGATGACTTGGTTGTCAGAGGACTTTCTTATTTCTACGATTCCATCAAACATGTGGATGGAATGGCCTTGCTGTCGAATCTCCACCAAGGACAGCAGGCTTCTCTGCAACTCTGGAAGATAAAGAACATTCTTCAACAAGAAATCAAGGAATCCAGGCATCTTCAGTTGAATGGTGCCCATTCCCTTTGGTTTAAGACTTGAATTATCTGCAAAGTAAACTATGCCATTTATTGTTTCATTAAGTTCTTCAAAACAGTCTTTTCTAAAAGTCATGTGTGATGTTGCACCAGTATCAAGTAGCCAACAATCTTTGTAAGATGAAAGTGAAGTCATTTCATTAATACCAAGATTACAATGTGCAATAATACAATGAGCAGAATCTGAATATTTACTAGCATCTTGGTTCTTATTGTCATCTTTCTTCTAGTTATGTCTGTCTTTGATGGAGTCCCACGAAGCCCAAAACTGATCTACTGTGTGTCCAATCTTTCCACAACGCTTGCACTTCAAATCTGATCTTTTGCTGGAGTTGTTTCTGCCTCCTCTACTCTGAAGTTTCTTCTTCCTCTGCCTCTCTTGCTGCTTTCTCCTTTGGGATGATCTTTTCCAGAGAGAGTGGCACCAACTATTGATGCCAAAGATTGCATCTTTTGCAACAGCTAGTGTAATTTACAATAATGAACTTAATATGACAAAGAGAATGAGATAATAGAAAAACAAAAACCTTGCAGGTCTACAACCTCTGCCAAGGTGATTTACAATCTTAATATGCTGTCAATAAGTTCATAAGCAAATTTTTAGCACTAGAAGAACTGCTCAGCAATACGCCAAAGGAAATACCATTGTTTGTGAACTGTCACAAAATATATGGTTTTGAACAGCACCAGTCAACAATCTCAGCTATATGAAAGAAGCAGGTCTAAGTCTCTGCTGCTTTTTACAATACAGTCTATGTATAATTACAGCTGCACTAGCTAGAAACAATGTCTTAATAAGCTTTATTCCCTATGCAGGTATATGTCACTACCATAGTATTTACATCAAACTAAAACAATTTTGTAACAGTACAGTTTATATGGTAAGTGCGCAGACTTCACAATGACCATACACAATTATGCAGCACTCTTTTTACAACTTCATATTCAAAATAGAGGTACAAATTACCATATGGGGTCGCACATCACTAGATGATGATGCAATTGCTGGATCGCAGCTCTGTTGAAAGTAGTAGGGTTTCAAACTTCACTGTATAGCTTCAAAGGTGAAAATGAAATTCCATACATCCCATGAGAGAGGTCACAACACCCACATAGTATTGAAGAAGAGAGGTCGCAGAAACTCTGGTCTTCAAGAGAGAGGTCGCACGAACCCAAAGAGAAAGGCTGCAGCTATCTTCTTACTGGAGATAAACTGTAGCTCTTCACAACATCCCTCAGATTTATTAATTGTGCTTAGATTTAGTCTTCACAATGGAGAAAACGCAGCAGTTTTGATCATGGAGAGAAATCAAAGCTCTTCACAAACAAGACTTAACATAGCTCTTCATTAGATTCTAATGCAACGCACAATATTCCATGATACACAAGCACCATTATACACAACTTTCCACAGTGCATCAGCATCCCAGGAGCCACACCAAGGGAGATCGAAGTCACTCCATGCACAGGAATTAGATCACAAAATTAGGGTTTATGCAGTCTCCAACGGTCACAAGTAATACAACACCAAAGGTTTACCTCCACGTTGTATTTTGAAGGCGTGAATCTTCACATAGCTAACTGAGGGCATGAAAAGCTGAGCTGAACGACCAACACTTCACGCAAATGTAAAGGCATGATCCTTATCCTTCAATCATCGGTCTTCAACAGGATTGTAGTAACAAGACTCATCATATTCAACATATTCTCAGCTTTAAGTACTAAGATTTCTTCTTCGCAGGCCACAACACACAATATATTGGCTCTCAAACAGTACTCACATATTAACTTGCAGCTTACACAACATGATTTCACATATATCATGTGGATTTTTCCATTCTCAAGGATAAAACACACGACTTCTACAATGAAGATGATATGGATGGAGGGAGAGTGTAGATGCTTGCACAACTCTCTCAATGCAAGCATGGAGAATATCTCAAATTAGACTCGTAGCAGAATAATACACATACAAAACGCTCGTGGGATTAGGGTTTCACGCACAGTGGGAGCACTCTCAAACAAAAATGGAGGAGTCTCTACAAAATCGCAGCACAAAAAAACTCAACATGAAGGAATGTGATTCATAAAACACAACAATCTCTACCTCAGGAAACGGTCCTCAGCACACGCAGCTCCATCGTTGGGTGATTATCGCACAAAATTCCTCAACATAGTTATGGAATTGTAACATGTTTGTGCCAGAAATTGTTTCCAAGGCTATGAAGAAACAAGCCAACACAATCTCAAAAAACTCAATAAAGTTAACTAGGTTTAGGGTTTCTGGAATGTTTTCTTGGTTGTGAATTTGGTGACCAGCAGGGAATAAACTCATGAGCTAAACAAGAACTGAATTATAAGCAAGTAAAGACAAAGATGCATAATATAATCAACAAGTATCAATCAGAATATAATCTTAAAGTTCATTCAGGACTGACAAGCATTACAAGTAAAGAAACCATGAACCAGCAATGAATATATCAGTCAAGTAGCTAAACAAACTCAAAATGAAGCTAAGACATATACTGAAGGGTATAAAGTGTCATATATTTCATAGTCTGTCATCAAATACATATAAGAGTTATGATACTTAGCTCACAAACAAGTCCAAAAGACCTCATGAAGTTCTCCCAAAAATCGAACCCTCATTCTGTTTTTCTCATCTATCTAAATAGTATTCCTCAACAAAAATCAGTTAGGGTTAAAACCCTAATTTCCTTCAACTAACTACTTGATGAGATAAAGCTAAATTACAATTTACAAAATATGATATTTTTCAAATCATAGTAAACAACTAACTAATTAAAGTGTTTCTCAAAAATACATAACTGACTAAATGACAAATTCAAAGGTCCTTTGCAGCCTCAGCTAGCAATGCTATTCCATCTAGAGCTTGAGCCTTCTTCTTGGCTCTCTTTTGCTCATATTCCATGCCTGCTAGTCTTCTTGTGAGCTCTTCATTTTGCTTCTGTAGGCTTTCCACAGTCAACTTCAACTCTGCACAGTGCAAATCAGTGGTTCTTTTCTTCTTCAAGGCTTCCTTGGACACTGCTGTCAGTTCTTGAAAATGTTCATTAACATCTTGCAAATCTTCTCCAAGTCTTTTGTTTGCCAAGATCAGCCCATCATTCACTTCCTGCATGTAGTCCATCTGATGTCTGTATTGTTTAATAGTTTTCTGCAGGTTCTCCCTTTCTGAATCAAATGGCTTCCTTGTTGTAGTATCTTGTACATCACTAGGCATCCATGGTATACTGAGCTTCCTGAAAATGTCTGCATCTTCTTTTAACAGATTTATAGAAATATCATGCATACTAGGGTTTTCCTGAATATCTGTTTTCTTAGGTATAACTTCATCTACTAACAGTTGGTCTTCATCATAAGAAACTTCAGTTTCTTTTCCCTGCTGTTGTTTCAATAGTTCATTTCTTAATTCAAGAAATATGGCAGACAGCTTAGGCTCGGGTTGGCTTGAATCTTCTACTGACTGTAATTGCTTTTTTCCTTTTTTAGGATGAAGAGCTGAACTTTTCACAACTGCTCCTTTCTTCCTACTGCTCACTTTGTCAATTTTTGACTCTTCATCTACAGAATTATCATCAAGAACAGTCACTCCTTTGACATTCAAGCTAGGGTTAAGTAGTTTCTTCATATTTAACCTTAACTTATTCCTTGGCCTGGTTTTAGGCCTCCAAAATGGGGCTGATTTTCCCATCATCTTCAGATTTCTTCCTTGATGCTTGACTGTAGCAAACTCCATCACTTCAATCCTGCTTTTCTTTCTCCTAGGTCTGACTGTCTTGTTTTCCAGAGTGGAAAATTCCTTGCATGTTCTAACCCTAGCTTCAGTTTTGGCAATGGATTCATCCTCCTCTAACAAATAACCCTCATCCTCTGATAGGATAGTGATGGGAGTCATTTGCTGGGTCTAAATATCTTCTTCCTGTACAACAACTTTTTCTCTGACAGCAGTTTTATTTTCACTGAAAACTTCTGCTGGTGTCATGTGTTGCATAGGATGCTCTTTCTTTTCTGTAAATAGTGAATATTTACCTTTACTGTCTGCTGAAAATCTTTGAGGCTCATTGTCATCCTTCAAAGGTTCTGGTGCTTCTTCAATTTTAACCTCTTTCTTTTCTTCAAGCTTGACCTTCTGACCTAGTTTCCTCACTAGGACTTTTCCTTTGTCTACCTGCTTTTTGCTTTGCTGATCCTCTTGTTTAACTTGAAAACCAGACCAGAAGAGGAAGAAATCTCAGGTTTTCCCTTCACTCTGCAGGACAGTACTAATGATCAATTTAATTAGTCCATGGTGGAAAATGGATTGGGAGGTATGATCCTGATGGTCTTTTACTCTACTAGACATCTTCTGGAGACTTTTGAGCAAGAAGAAAGGAAGGCTCATTTTAGATACACCAACCATATGTTGTAAAAACCTAAAATGGTATTTGAAAACATAGGCATATCTTCCTTCACAGGTTATATAGCTTTTCAAGATTCTAATGGGTTCCACCCACTCACTTCTGAAATTTTGGATCAGTATGCCTTTGCTCCAGTCTGGGGTAATATTAGGTAACAGATACCTCTAGGCATCAAAAGTAAAAGGCAATTTTTTAAACCACATTTCACCTTATTTTTTATTCCTGTAGCTTCTGCAACTAGATCCATTGTCAACCTAAACTTTAGAGTGTCAAAAACCACCATGTCATGATTGTAGCATTGTGCAAATTTACAGGAAACCTCAGTGTTATAACCATCTATTCTTTTGAAAAAATCCAGCCACCCATCCTTCTGGAAAAGTTCTACACAGCCTGGGAATTTCTCAATCCAGCTTACATCAGTGGGCTCAGTCCTATTTATTTTGCCACTTTTACCCATATGAACTCACCTGGGCTGCTTTCAATGGATGAAACTCTGTGTACTTCTAGGGTTCTGTCAATGACCTAGCAACTGCTTTTTCCTCCTTCAAACCTCTTAGGTTTCAATAACCAACTCTCCTCAATCTTCTTTGACTACTTTCTTTTTGTTTTTAATACAGGATAAGCTTTACTACAGGCTCAAATAATTTAGGTCATAGAATGCTTCACACTCTTCACTAAAACCGCTGGTGAAACTAACTATCCTCCAAGCTGTTCCTTCAGATACTTAACCATCTCCAGAATGTATTATAACACCTGTGCATTGCAGTCTTGTACAAAGAATAACCCTTAATGCCTTTAAGTGCAACTAATGAGCAATCTCTGTACAGAAAAGCTTTGCATAAATGATCTCAGTTGCCAGCTCTTTAGACCAACTGAAGACTGTTTATCTATTGGATGAGAAGATATATAAAACAAAAACAATCTTAAATCTATTCACTTTCTACTCCCAATAGTTTTAGCACCAAAATGAGACTAGGTCTTCATGTAATCTCAGATATTCAACTCCTTCGTTGCATTGTGTACAGGTAGCAGACCCATTTGTGAAGTTTAGACACCATAAAATGCACACTTCTTCACCCTGTTATCCTTATAGGTTTTGAATAGGTAATGATTCGATATACTGCTACTTTTCAGCCTTCTACTTGCCAGAGCATGTCAAAACATCTTAAACAGGTATCTCTTCAGCAGGAATCATGTTTAAAAGCATACCTTACTGTTTCCCTTAACTAATTTTAACAAAACAGACTTTACTCAGAAAGCCCCAAATTAGCAGCCAGTAACAGGTTATCATGCAATACCTCCTTTAAGTCTCACTGCAGTCGCTTAAAACCACTCCTTGTGTTGTCTGATTACCGAATTGAAGTATACAGGTGTCTTTAGATGTTCAATTTACCTCCAAGCGGTAGGACGGGAAAGCCCTAATTTCCTATGTAACCGTGAAAACCCCAACTCTGCTCTATAACAGCAATCTCCGGTTTTTTGGCAGATGTCGTCACTCCACTAAGTCCTTCAGCTTCGAAATGCATGTAAGGAATAACTTCCCTCACATCAAAGTCGGTCTATGCCTCTATGTGTCATGACGCGTTGTGTTCTAGCTAATGATGACCACGATCTCTTCCCCAACATGAATCAGACCTGCTTTCATGATGATTACTGGAGCAACACATAGTAAAATACTTAAATCATGCGATTAGTCACTTAGGAATTGAAATCGTGCAAAAATTCGGCTTAAAAATCAGAGAATTTAACATGCGCAATATTCTTATAGCGCCACTATGTTAATTTTGGGCACTTGCGCTACAAGAATAATTTGAAATCACTTTTGGCACTATTTTAATCATTTTTTTCAATTTGAATGCAGTTTAGGTGCTAAACTATGCTCTTAGAATATATTGTTGACATCCTTAATCAACATAATGACCTTTAAAACCCTTCAAAAACTAAAGGATCAAAAATAAAGTAAAAATCTAAAGGCAAAGTTCAAATTTTCACTTAAAAACCAAAAATTTCCTAAAAGAAGCAAAAAATCAAATTTAAGCAAATGAGTAAACTTGGAATAAAATGCCAATCAAACATAAACTTTGAAGAAACAAGTTCCTGACTTAACATAACGCATACAATGAATGTATGCAGGCTGGCAGGAGAAACGCTCAATTCTGATCAGAGGGCAGACACATTAATGGGCCAGCAGTCTGGCAATGCACTGGCAAGCATTCAGGCTACTAGGACTGAAACACATCAGGCAGGAGTTATGGCAGGTGGTGCTCTGATACCACTGTTGGATAATAACTCCCGAATTCAATTCTATTCCATTGCTAATGCATACATTTATACATTTCATATGGTGGTTGAGATTCATCTTCCAACCAGCCTTTTCACCTTCCTATGTAACTATTCATATTCCTATTATGTACACTAACATATAATCCTGATGGATTATATTCCAACAAGAAGGATTAGAACCTTTAGCATTATTAAAAATTTTCTTATGATTCTTATTAAGTGCAGTTAGAGCTTTATTAGGTGTGAGTTGTTTTGAAACAATTAACCTTTCTTGCTCATTATTAATCCTTTGCAAAAATCATCAAAACTTTGCTCCGTAGTACCTTGAGACAATTCTAGAGCTCTATTCCTAGTTTGGATGAACATATCAAAACAAGATGGCATTTTATGTTCTACAAGAATAATAAGAGCAGTGTCATTTTTCTTGTAATCTTTACCACAACTATTTAATTTCTCATTTAAAGTTCTCAATTCAGCAAGATATAACTCAACTCTTACAAAGTCAGCAGGTTCGAGGTCAAAGATCTTTTTTTCAAGATAATATGCAAAAACATCACCAAATTTATCAAATAAAGAGGAAAGAATTTTTTGTACCTGAATCGAGTTGTCTTCTGCCTCAATACTTACCTGAAGACTATCTGCAACAGTTTGACCAATGAGCCCCCTTGCTTGATCACTTTTAGCTTCCCATATAGTCAAATCATCAGCAGCAATAGGTGTCTTGTGTTCACCATTAACTAGCCTCCAAATATTCTTACTCCTGAGAACATCAATAATCTTTCTCTTCCATGCAAGATAGTTAGAACCAACTAATTCAGCAATAGAAGCTACTTCGGAAGTCATAATGAGTGAAATTTTGTCAAGAAATAAGAAACCCTAATACTGAAAAATGACAGAAAAATAGTGAAGAACTTGAAAACATTTACACTTTACTGATCTGAATCTACAAAAGCACAGTTAGAAACACAGTAAAGAAAAGAGGAGAAACTTTCACTTACAACCCTATGAAAAAAATGTGCCCAGAAAAGCCCAGTATTCTATTCTGGTTGTGAAGGTGGATCCAGAATGGTTGTTCCAATTCCAAAAACAGGTTATAATAAAAAAATCCGACAAGAAATGACCAAGTTGCAGCCCTTTTTTATAATTATCATTTTTATTATCGAAAGGAAGCCCACAAATACCCATTTTTCTATTTTGATCGCATAGGGGGGGATCCAGAATGGCATTTTCGATTCCAAAAATAGGTTATAATAAAAAATTCTGGTAAAAATTGACCAAGTTATAACCCTTTTTTATAACTATCCTTTTTATAATCAGAAGAAAGATCTTCTTGAGAAGAGCCCCGAAATCATGTAGATCTACAGAACAAATATCAAAAAACCCTTGAAAAAATTCTGCAAAAATCTTACACAACAAGTTAGGGTTAGGGTAAAAAAGAAAAAATGTAGAGATATGCCTAGATTTGAAGAGAATCCTAATGGTTACCAAATAGAAAACAAATCTACAACAAAATAACAATACCCAAATGATAATCGTTAATGATTAAAAGCTATAAAAGGTACTAGATTATAGCAACCCACTCTGATACCATGTTAGAATAGTAGAGTCAAGCTAAACTAGTTAACCTATCTAAGCAACCAACAACAAATCATAAAATATAAGAAAAGGACAAGAGAACATCGATATACATGGTTCACCCTAATGGGTTACATCCACGGGAAGGTAGACTTCTATTATCTCCAGAATGTCTTCTCCAATCTTACAAAAGAGCAAAGCACAAATACCCCAAAGAATATAGATGATGTACAATAGTGTCACAATAGTACCACTACTACATCAAGAATACATGATTATGTAGAGACTCACTTGACCCTATTATATACTAAGAGATGAGGAGGAATTACTCTCACATATTGCATGTGGGATAGTATAATTCTCCAAAATAACATCTCTTAATACAATACCATGAAAAAATTCTCTACACAAGTAAATACAACACCATATAACTATGGGTTAAATGTATTACTCTTTTACATGAGATTGTAGACAACTTTCGACATAATACAAAGACATTATTATCTTCCAAGGAATATAATATATTCCAACACTCCCCCTTAATAATGGTTATGAGAAGGGCCAATACTAATGTTGATGTATTTGTAACTTCGGAATGTATTCATCTATGTATCTTATGTCTTGTAACCCAATGTTTATCCTGGGATGTGTCTATAATGTAATTGAGTCATGATGTCATGCCCCGATGTTTCGATAGGGAGGATCTATAATGTAAACAATTCATGTCAATTCATTATGGGTAACCCTCCTATTGTCTAAGGGTTAAAGTCCCCGCGGTTCCGGGGCACTAGGGTTATTAGACTCACTTAGTGAAGTCGGACCTAGTATGGTTTTAGTCATGCCGGGAAGCAGTATAAATAGAGAGGTGACCTCTCTATTTAACACACATCACATACACACTCAAGTGTAGCGCATAGTTGAGGAAGGAGAAGACACTAGGGCTAGATAAGAAGAAGGTTACTGCTATCGGGAGATCACTTACTGTTTTAGGCTTTTCTATTTTGGTGTTGATTCTATCTCTGAGGAAGTTGTGGGGTTTTCTCCATTTGTGGTTTCCCTGAGGATAAACACTGTGTTCATTGTCTCTTGTGTTTGATTGCTATGCTTGTTTTCTTCTCAGTTAAAGATCCTAATAATGCTAGCTCAATGTTAAAAAACTAACATGGTATCAGAGCTAACCTGAGAAGAAGACACTATGCAGCTGCGGGAACTAGGGATTCCTAGTTTGTGGACCTTCCTCCACAGATTTTCAACAAAAGTAAGGTGGAATAACTATCCTCCTTAGGGCGCATTTTTCTGTCGAAGCAAAATCCAATTCTGAGGTTTTTCAGTTTTGGACCCGACACTACTGCAGAAAATTAGGGCTTTTCACAGAAGAGGAATTTTTCAGTGAGCCCAGGCCTAGATTGATCTCCTCCCCAAAATCAAAGTTAGGGATCAATTTCAAAGCAAGTGGTTGGACAGAACTCCGGAAAAGAAAAACCCTAATTTGCACCTAAACCAGTACTGCAAGATTTCAGCTCCAAATCCAGATCTGACATCTTTACCTGGTAAGATCTAAATCTTTTGTATTTCCATTTGAGGTTCTCAGTTAAGATGTATCATCATACCAAGCTTGATGAAAAGCTTGAGGGAGCTAATAACTTCCGAGCCTGGAAGTATAGGATCTCGTTGGTCCTGGAAGAGAATGAGTTGGACTTTTACATCAATGAGGAGGTTCCAGTTCCAGAGGGAGATGAGGCTAAGGCATTGCATAAGAAGAAGTTGGTTATGGGAAAGAGGATCATTTTTTATTCTATTAAGGATCACCTTATCCCACAGGTGTCCTCTCTCAAGACACCTAAAGCTATATTTGATACCCTAACCAAATTTTTTGAAGGGAAGAACATAAACCAGAAGATGACTCTAAGGAATCAACTGAAGAATGTGAATATCCCGAATGCAGAGACCATCCAGTCTTACTTCACAAGGGTTTCTCAGATCAAGGAACAATTAGAAGCAGTGGATGAAGAAGTGGAGAATGCAAAACTTGTGATGACCACCTTGAATGGTCTCCCTAGGGCATGGGACTCTTTCATTCAAGGGATCTGTGCTAGAAAGAAGTTAGTCAAGTTCAGTAGACTGTGGGAAGAATGTTCTCAATAAGAAGCTCGGATAGCAGCTCGAGAAGATAAGATGGGAAGTGAAGATCAAGCTCTCACAGTACAATCCAAGAAACCCAGATCCATCCATCACAAAAGTAAGTACTCTCATCAAAGGAATAACTCTAGAAATCCTAGAGATAAGTCTAAGTTCATTTGCTATAAATGTGATGAAAAAGGACACTTTGCTAGAGATTGTCCTAAGAACAAAAGTAGCTCTCACAAGAAGAAGGGAAACAAAAGAAGACATCATGCTCATGCTGCAGAGGATGATGAACCTTTATCAAAGAGAACCAGATATGAAAGTGAAGATTCTTCAAGTGAGGATGAATATGTTCTGATTTCCGCTCTCACGGTAAACATTACTCATGGAAGTAATTATTGGCTTATAGATAGTGGGGCTTCCAAACATATGACTGGGTTCAAGGAATCCTTTGTGAAACTTTCAAAACATGAATCACTTCACAAGGTGAAGCTAGGAGATGACTACCAATATCCAATAAACGGTAGTGGGGAATCTTCCTATAAACTAAACTCTAGAAATTCTATAACAATAAAGGAAGTATTGTTTATGCCAGGACTCAAGAAGAACCGTCTCTCCATATCGGCATTAGATGCAAAAGGAATGAGGGTTGCATTCATAGATGGTCAAGTCATCATGTGGAAAAAAGGAAAGACTATTGATGATGCAATAGTGATTGGTGAACAAGAAGGAGGTTTGTACAATTGAAGGGCCATCGAGAACAAGCCTTGGTCCATGACACAATAGAGCCAAATGAACTTTGGCATAGAAGGCTTGCACATGTGCATTACAGAGCACTACCTCTTGCAAGCAAATATGTTGAAGGTCTTCCATAAATACAAGTAAAACATGATGGGGTCTGCAAAGGATGTGCGAAAGAAAAGAACACAAAGAAAACATTTCCAAGTAGCGAAAGCAAAGCAAAAGGAATCTTGGAAATCATCCACTCCGATGTATGCGGTCCTATGTCATCAAGCTCACTAAGCGGGTATGCATATTATGTTTCTTTTATTGATGACTTTTCTAGGAAGACATGGGTTTACTTCATGAAGAACAAAGACGAAGTATTCAGCAAGTTCAAGGAATTCAAAGCCTTGATCGAGAATCACACTGAAAAGAATATCAATACCTTTCGATCAGATAATGGTGGAGAATTCACTTCGAATGAATTCAAAGAGCTATGTAAAGAATTGGGTATTAAGAGGGAGTTTTCCACTCCTTATAATCCACAATGGAATGGGATTGTAGAACGGAAGAATAGAACTATCAGGGAAGCTGCAAGAGCTATGATTCATGATCAAGATATTCCTATGCATCTTTGGGCGGAAGCTGCCAAAACAGCGGTGTATATACAGAACCGTACTCCACATAGAGTACTTGAGAACAAGATGCCTGAAGAAGTATTCTCCGAAAAGAAACCAGAAGTCAGCCATCTCAGAATATCCGGCTGTCCTGTATACATACACATTCAAAAAGAGAAGAGAACAAAATTAGATCCTTCAGGAAAGAAGGGTATATTTGTGGGATACTATGAAAGCTTAAAGGCTTATAGAATATATTTCCCTGGATACAATAAGATTGACATCAGTAGGGATGTAACTTTTGATGAAGACACAGCTTACAACAAATCCAGAAAGAGACCTGCTAAAGAACCTGAAGATGTAGAAGCACCTAGAATTCATGATACAACCATGAACGAAGAAACTCAAGAAGAAGATCGATAATTTGAAGAACCACAAAGACATGTAGATCCACCTCAGGAAAAGAATCCCCACAAGAGGAAACATGCTTGGGTATGAGAAATTATCCAAGGTGCGGAAATATATGGGGCTCCAGAAGAGAATCACAGAGAAAGAAAGAGGACCAAACCCTGCTCCGGGTATGTAGCTTTACTATGTGATTTCATTGATAAATAACCTTCCAGTTATGAAGAAGCGGCAGAAAAAAAAGAATGGAAGGATGCTATGATCGAAGAGTACCAATCAATCATGAAGAATGATGTTTGGGATGTTGTCCCAAGACCAGAAGGGAAGCCAGTTGTGACTTCCAAATGGATCTGCAAGATCAAGCATGCTACAGATGGTAGCATTGAAAAATATAAATCAAGATTTGTGGCTCGGGGTTTCTCTCAGAAAGAAGGAATAGATTATGAAGAAACCTTTGCACCTGTAGCCAGATACACTTCCATCAGATCAGTGCTTTCTCTAGCTGTCGTGATGAAATAGAAGATACACCAGATGGATGTCAAGACTACTTTCTTGAATGGTGTAGTAGAAGAGGAAGTGTATGTAGAACAACCACTCGGTTTTGAGACACATGACAGGGAGTCTCATGTATGCAGATTGAAGAAAGCCCTGTACGGTTTGAAACAGGCACCCAGGACTTGGTATGGCAGAATTGATAGCTTTCTATCCAGTTTTGGCTTTACCAAGAGTAAAGCAGACTGCAATCTGTACTACAAGGTTGAAGATGGCAACTGAGCGATGCTCCTACTATATGTAGATGATCTGTTTGTGACAGTTATGGATGGGTTGATTGTTGATACAAAGAGAAAGCTTGCTGCCGAGTTTGAAATGAAGGACTTGGGTATGATGCATTATTTCCTAGGCATGGAGGTGTGGCAGAGTGCAGATGGAATCTCCCTTGGACAAGGGAAGTATGTAGTATAGATCCTGAAGAGGTTTGGGATGATGGACTACAAAGCCATGGCCACACCTATGGCATCGAACCTAAAGCTATTGAGTGATGCTTCATCAAAGTCAGTTGATGCTACGATGTATCGTCAGATGATTATGTCCTTGATGTACCTGATGAACACAAGACCAGACATTTGCTTTGCTGTGAACACCTTGAGCCAATTCTTGACAGATCCGAGAAATGTTCACTTGATTGCTGCAAAGCATATTCTAAGGTACCTGAGGGGTACAATTGATTATGGTATCAAGTACGAGACGAATCGGAAGATTAACCTAGAGGGTTATGTTGATTCAGATTGGGTAGGAAGTGCCATCGATAGGAAGAGCACTTCAAGGTATTGCTTCAGTATGGGATCAGGTGTGATCTCTTGGTTTAGCAGGAAGCAATCCTATGTGGCACTGAGTACAGCTGAAGTAGAGTATGTCATAGCTTGTTCAGCTAGTTGTGAGGCAGTATGGCTGAGGAAGCTACTGTCTAATTTATTTGATCTCCAATTGGATGCTACTTGTATACATTGTGACAACCAGAGTTGTGTGAAGTTGTCAGAGAATCCAATGTTCCATGACAAGTCGAAGCATATCGAGATCAAGTATCGCTATATCAGTGGTATGGTGCAGAGGGGAGCAATGAAGCTCCAGTATGTTGCGGCGAACGATTAGATAGCTGATGTGTTGATGAAGCCATTGGCTAGGGTGAAGTTTGAGTACTTCAGGGAGAAGCTTGGTGTTCTCCAGATAGAGGTTCCCTCCAAAGGGAAGTGATGAGTCCATGAGCCATTCTGACATGGGAGAGGATTAAGTTCCTTCCATGGTCATATGTAATTGATGAGCCATTATGTCATGGTGAGAGGATTTAGGTTCCTTCCATGTCAGATATGAGTGTTGAGCCATTCTGATGCGACTGTAGGATTGGTTCCTAAGTGATTAGATATAAGGGTTGTTGCCATTCTAGGAATGGGGGTGCCTAGTCAGTTACCAGGAAAACTCAGTCTAGGACTGAGAAGCCATTCTGATGTGAGAGAGGGATGTGTTCCCACTTGATCAGATGTAAGGGTTGAACCATTCTGTCATGGCTAAAGGATTAAGTTCCTCCCATGTCAAATGTGAGTGTTGGCCATTCTGACGAGTAGGTCAGATGTAAGGGCAACTACCATTCTCTGGGAGAATGGAGGCACCTAGTTAGTTACCAGGTAGCTCAGTCTGGGACTAGGGGCCATTCTGATGCAATGGTAGGATTAGTTCCTTCATGATCAGATGTGAGTGCATGCCCTTTCGATGCGATGTGTTTACACATGGTCGAATGTAAGTGCAGAGCCTTTCTGACAGGATGAGGTCAAATATAAGTGCTGAGCCATTCTGATGCGATGTGTTTACACATGGTCAGATGTGAGTGCTGTGCCTTTATGACAAGATGGGGTCGGATGTAAGTACAGATGCTTTTCGATGTGATGTGCTTGCACATGATCAGATATAAGTGCTGAGCCATTCTGGTGAGATGTGTTTACACATGGTTAGATGTGAGTATTGGGCCTTTCTGACAAGATGAGGTCAGATGTGAGTGTTGGGTGTGCCTTTCTGACAAGATGAGGTTAGATGTAAGAGCTAGGCGGGCCAATCTGACTTAAGTGTCAAATATAAGCCTTGATGAAGACCTACATGAAGGGTAGGCCTACAGGATTGACTCTGTAGAACTTCCTGTGACGAGAAGAATCAAGATAGCACCATTCTGAGAT
The DNA here is from genome assembly GCA_001517045.1 of Pseudotsuga menziesii. Classification (NCBI taxonomy): domain Eukaryota; kingdom Viridiplantae; phylum Streptophyta; class Pinopsida; order Pinales; family Pinaceae; genus Pseudotsuga; species Pseudotsuga menziesii. Next base: position 99,667 of record LPNX010936351.1, on the reverse strand, counting down.
AGCATGTGATGATGATCCAAATTTGATGACAATCCAGATCAAGTGACGATCCAGATGTGATGATGATCCAGACTTGATGACGATCCAGATCAAGTGACGATCCAGTTGTGATGATGATCCAGATCAAGTGATGATCCAGATGTGGTGATGATCCAGACTTGATGATGATCCAGATCGAGTGATGATCCAGTAGTGATGAGACAGTAGTCATGATGATGCAGATCCTTTGATGAAGAAGACTTGAAGAAGAATATGACGTGAATACTCGAAAATGAAGAAGACTTGAAGACTAAGAAGACTTGAAGATGAAGATGACGAGATGATCTAGTCAATATAGAGAAGAAGACCAGTGCTGAAAATTGTGTTGAAAGAATACCTTCCTAGTTAAGAGGGAGTGTTGATGTATTTGTAACTTCGGAATGTATTCATCTATGTATCTTGTGTCTTGTAACCCAATGTTTATTCTGGGATGTTTCTATAATGTAATTGAGTCGTGATGTCATGCCTCGATGCTTCGATCGAGAGGATCTATAATGTAAACAAGTCATGTCAAGTCATTGTGGGTAACCCTCCTATTTTTTAAGGGTTAAAGTCCCCGCAGTTCTGGGGCACTAGGGTTATTAGTCTCACTTAGTGAAGTCATCCCTAGTATGGTTTTAGTCATGCCGAGAAGCATTATAAATAGAGAGGTGACCTCTCTATTTAACACACATCACATACACACTCAAGTGTAGCGCATAGTGGAGGAAGGAGAAGACACTGGGGATAGATAAGAAGAAGGTTGTTGCTGTTGGGAGATCACTTACTATTTTGGGCTTTTCTATTTTGGTGCTGATTCTATCTTCGAGGAAGTTGAGGGGCTTTCTCCATTTGTGGTTTCCCCGAGGAAAATCACTGTGTTCATTGTCTCTTGTGTTTGATTGTTGTGCTTGTTATTCTCTCAATTAAAGATCCTAATAATGCTAGCTTAATGTTGAAAAACTAACAACTAACACTAAGGAAGGAAGGAGTCATTACTGCTCCCCCTTGATGACAACTTCCAGAAGAACCAAAGCTGCAAATAAGAAGAACACTTCAGCTGATGGAATTTGATGATGAACAACCAATTCTCATTGAATCATGAAAGTGCACATGAACCAGGTTGTACGATGAAAGACCCAACAATAAAATGCTGAGAACATGTGACGGATTCCAATCACAAGATGCCCAGATCACCACAAAAATCATCACAACCATACATGATATCTGAAGAACTCTGATATAACATCCACACCAGTGTACAGATACCTTTTGATGGCTGATACAACAGAACGTGTGGCTAAGAACACCACAACAGTGTACCAAAAAAATCCAGATGACTAATACACATGCGGATAGCAAACATTCTTCCAATCAAGGTGCAATATAAATATCTATAGAAGACCTCAAACTTTGAAGAAACAAGACCCCAATGGTCTATACATCAAAAATGATATCATACAAATGAACATCATGACTTTAACAATAGAATATGGTGCTTCATTATTTCTAGAATAAGGTGAAAGCCTAAACAGAGAACTTATCTACACAAGAACTTTCAAGATTAAAGCATATAAAGATCATAAAACAAAATTGCTCATACAGAAATGAAAATACTTACATACCAAAGGTTAGCAAGCATCATATAAAGGAATGGCAACATAATATGATCAGATAAAAGATTAACTTGCTCATTAAGGAAAATGAAGTTACTTTTACACATTAAGTGTCAGCCACAACATATAAATAGTGAGCCAAATATTTCACTTAAATATATGAAAATTTAGTCATCAAGCAACTAATCTGAAGCATAGGTGCATTTCTTATTAGTATGATGTTAATATGCAAGAGATGAATGCCCTAAAAATTTCAATGCTTCCATATAGGAACGTTAGAGACAAGTAGGAACACGATAACCTTTGCAATCATAAGAAGTAAATAAAGAAGCATCACCAGTCATATGTTTAGATGCATCAGAATCCATTATCCATTCCACATTAGAAGAAGAATTATTAGGAAAAACAACAGATTCACATAAAGCTACTTGAGAGTCATGAGAAGTTTTATTTTTAGCTTTAGCCATTAAAAATTTTGTTTCAAAACAATTATTTTCATGATGGTTATTTTTACCACAATGTTTACAAGGATCACATACTTTCTTCTGTTTACTATTTCCATTAGAAGCATGAGAAGCATGTCCAGAATTAGTATTAGAAGGATTAGAACCTTTAGCATTATTAAAACTTTTCTTATGATTCTTATTAAGTGCACTTAAAGCTCTATTAGGTGTGAGTTGTCCTAAAATAATTAACCTTTCTTGCTCATTGATTAATCCTTTACAAAACTCATCAAAATTTTGCTTCGTAGTACTTTGAGACAATTCTAAAGCTCTATTCCTAGTTTGGATGAACATATCAAAACAAGATGGAATTATACGTTCTACAAGAATAATAAGAGCAGTGTCATTTTTCTTGTAATCTTTACCATCACTATTTAATTTCTCATTTAAAGTTTTCAATCCAGCAAAATATAACTCAACTCTTTCAAAGTCAGTAGGTTCGAGGTCAAAGATCTTTTTTTCAAGATAATATGCAGAAACATCATCAGATGTATCAAATAAAGAGGAAATAATTTTCCATACCTGAACCGGGCTATCTTCTGCCTCAATACTTAACTGAAGACCATTTGCAATAGTTTGACCAATGAGCCCCCTTGCTTGATCACTTTTAGCTTCCCATATATCCAAATCATTAGCAGCAATAGGTGTCTTGTGTTTACCATTAACTAGCCTCCAAATATTCTTACTCCTGATAACATCAATCATCGTTTTCTTCCAGGCAATATAGTTAGAACCAACTAATTTAGGAACAGAAGCTAATTCGAAAATCATAATGAGTGAAATTTTGTCAGGAAATAAGAATCCCTAATACTGAAAAATGACAGAAAAACAGTAAAGAACTTGAAAATAGTTACACTTTACTGATCTGAATCTGCAAAAGCATAGTTAGAAACACAATAAAGAAAAGATGAGAAACTTTCACTTACAACCCTGTGAAAAAAATGTGCCCAGGAAAGTTCAATCTTCTGTTCTGGTCATGAAGGTGGATCCAGAATGGTTGTTCCAATTCCAAAAACAAGCTATAATAAACAATCCAGGAATAAATGACCAGTTATCTATTCTGGTCGCATGGGTGGATCTAGAATGGCGTTTTCGATTCCAAAAACAAGTTATATTAAAAATTTCGGTAAAACTAACCAAGTTACGACCCTTTTTTATAACTATCGTTTTTATAATCAGAAGAAATATCTCCATGAGGAGAGCCCCGAAATCATGTAGATCTACAGAAAAAAGATCGAAAAACCCTTGAAAAAATTCTGCAAAAATCTTACACAACAAGTTAGGGTTAGGGTAAAAAAGAAAAAATGCAGAGATATGCCTAGATCTGAAGAGAATCCTAATGGCTACCAGATAGAAAGAAAATCTACAACAAAATGACAAAGCCCAAATGATAATCTTTATTGATTGAAAGCTATAGAAGGTAGTAGATCATAGCAACCCGCTCTGATACCATGTTAGAATAGTAGATTCAAGTTAAACTAGTTAACCTATCTAAGCAACCAACAACATATCATAAAATATAAGAATAGGAAAATAAAAGGACAATAGAACATCGATATACGTGGTTCACCCTAATGGGTTACATCCACGAGAAGGTAGTCTTCTATTATCTCCAGAATGTCTTCGCCAATATTACAAGAGAGCAAAGCACAAATACCCTAAAGAATATAGATGATGTACAATAGTGTCACAATAGTACCACTACTACATCAAGAATACATGATTATGTAGAGACTCACTTGACCTTATTACATACTAAGAGATGAGGAGGAATTACTCTCACATATTGCATGTGGGATAGTATAATTCTCCAAAATGACATCTCTTAATACAATACCATGGACAAATACTCTATACAAGTAAACACAACACCATATAACTATGGGTTAAATGTATTACTCTTTTACATAAGATTATAGACAACTTCCGACATAATACAACGAAATTATTAAGGAATATAGTATATTCCAACAGTACACCCAGACCCTGATGGATCCGCCATAGTTGTAGTATGTCCAAGCAGCGCATTATGTTCAGTAGCAGCCGAATCCCCTACATCAGCAAATGGCCGAACCCCAGTATCAGTAGCAAGTATCTCAACCACAATATCAACAACAAGGAGGATTCAGGGGAAGGGGAGGTTTCGACCGAGGAGGAGGAAGAGGTCGTGCATCAATCCTATGTTACAACTGTGGGACATTTGGGCACTATCAGAGGGATGTTCTCCATTTGCAGTGTGTATATTGTGCAGTGAATGATCATATTGTTGAGAATTCCCCTCAGTTAATTGTGAAATGACAGGTCGAAAATGTCCCTCTATTGCATAATCAGAACCAGTTCCAGGCCTAGAATCAGATACAAAACCAGCAGCAACTGCAGAGTCAGGGTCAGCCCCAAATTCTAGTACAAAATCAGAATATCAATCAGCTTATGAATCCACTAGTGAACCAGAATACACCTCTGAATCATCCTCTGCCACAGATCCAAAATCAAGGGTCTACGGCTACGACCATTCTAGAAAATCCATGAACAGAGGATGCTGATGTTGGGATTGTTACTTAAGTAGGCACGATGACTAGAGAAGATGGACCATGACCACAAGTGTGACTGGATTGAAATAAGAAACCACAGTTTGATATTGGAACTGAAAGAGATACCTTTTTCAAGGCTCGCGAGGCGCCTGGAAGAAATCTTGGTAAGACACCTATTTTTGGCATGCTTTCTGCTTTTGATTCTTTGTTAGAAGTTGGACCATTACAGCAGTATGGTACCTTGCAATAGTTATTCGAGATTTTTTTATCCCTCGCAAGAGATCCCAATGCTCTGGTTGAGATAGAGAAGTTGTTGCACCATCCGGATAGAGAGTTGCAGGACATTGCGATGAATTCTTTACAGAAGAAAAAGACGGGCAAGGAAATGTGAATGAACATCCAGATTGGGGACTATGAAGTCAATTCAATTATTCTGGATCTTGGGTCAGATGTGAATATCCTGACGAATTAGACATGGCAAAAAATGGGGGAGTCGAAACTTGGTTGGTCCCCAGTGCAATTGAGATTGACTAATCAGGCCAAAGTTCAACCAATCGGTCGTGTGTCGAACTTGGTTGTAGATGTCGAAGGTATGAGGACTCATGCTAACTTTGATGTAATCAAAGTTGTTGATGGAGGGGGCTCCTATCCTGTGCTTCTAGGGATTGGATGGGCCAATGACAGCATAGCCATGATAAATTTTAAGAAGCGGTTGATGACATTTGAGAACCAAGATATCGAAGTCATTACCCCTATGGATCCTAATGAAGGAAGGCGATATATTGAACCTATCGAAGATGAAGTTGTTAGAGGATGGGATCATGTTTACAATATCTTTGAGGATTACATCCATCATACTGCAGACAGAGAACCGGTTTGGCGCAGCGCTAGCTCGTTGTCCTCTGATTCTGATGATGCGATGGTGTTGAGGCCTAGAAAATCACAGGTAACAACATTTAGGGATTCTCCCCAGTAAACGTTCCCAACTAGCCCGCTACTATATAGTATGGGGAATCCGTCCAATTTACGGTCCAGCTACCGTAGGTCAAGTAACAAAATAAAAGGTTTTACCATTTACGGCTCGGTCCACCGTGTATATTTTTAGTTTTTTGTATTTAAGTATGATGTGCAAGTGCCTATCTAAAAATGCAGATTGATAGAGATAACGAGGAGCATCACAATGTGATGCGCGGGTTCTTACCTCTCATCTTAACTCTCTCGTATCTAAATCACACACAGCAAGAAACTAAAACTAACTATATAACCTATCCCTAGGGAGCAAAATTATCAGTTATCAATGAGTAATGTATTTTTGCGTATGCATTAATAAAAATCACAGATAGCTGTTACTTATTTCAGAACACATGAACATTAATAGATATATGAACAACAAAATAGCTTATTGTTTATGAGAACCTTCATTACTCACAGCGGAAATTTCATAGAATAGACTAGAGTGCATTCATAACATGAACATAGGTTCAAAGAGTTAGAACGATCTCACAGTTAATATTGGACATAAGCCGAAAACGAAATAGTTCACATTCAACTGATCCATAGCAAAGAATTTGAAACATTCCACCAAGATTTCTCCAACAGGAAACTTGTAATTATTCATTGCAAAAGGAAATAGTTCTTCTTACAACATACCCTCACAAATATATCTGGGAAAAAGTCCCTTCTACATCTAAACTCTCCTATATTGATACCAAAAAGCAAAACCTTTGGGCTGCCCCTCGATGACCTTTGGGCTTCCTCAACCTCTCTATCCCAAAATTTTGTCTTTTAGTAAGTGCTCATTTTAAATTAAAATTTGAGAGCACTTTATAAAGAGGGACCAGCTTGGTAACTGATGAACTTTTTCCAAGCCTGGGCCTCTACTACTATTGATTCTGCTCAGTAATTTGTTGGTCTTTTTGAGATCCTGTTGATCTCACACCCTCACTTTCTTCTTCTTCTTCTTTATCTATGCTTCTTCATTCTTCAGCCTCTTCCTTCCTTACTACCTCCTTCACCCACCTCTCTTCTGCTTTGTCTCTTAGACAAATCTTCTTTGTAGCAGCAATCACCCTGTCATAAACATAACAAAAAATTGTATCAGTCTATTTACCTCCTCCATATGCATTCTGTAAAGTATACACGGTATTAATGCATGAAAGGAAAGCATGATAAGGCAAAGAAAATCCTACAAGCTGGGTCTGAAAATCCTCTAAGTCCGTCTACAATTAAAAACACAACCCTAATAAAAAAACTCATCATTAATCCGGACTACATTCAAGATCATCTAACTTTTCAATAAAACATGAACCACACTATCAATAAGACTAATCATAAAAAGTGAGATCCTGTACTGTGTTCTCATCACGAAATCCCCAAATCAATCAAAAATCAAAAACCTCCATCTCCCATGAAATAGGGTAAAAGCACACCAAATCGGCGGGAAAAACACTAGACGTGGGGCTGATAGTGCACTAGACAGCCGCAACAGTGGGCCACAAACAAACTAAGGATCCTATGAGAAAATAAAATGTCGAATAAATAAAGCACTAAATGCCGCAATAGTTATGCATCAGATATCAGAACCACTGCCCACTAAACACATCGGCATCGGCGAGCAAAAGGACTATATGTCGGACGGTTAGTTCACTAAGTAGCCACAACGGCGGAAGACATACAGACTACGGGTTCTGCGGTCAAATAAAAACTATCGGCGTCAAAAATTCTGAGCACTATGCATCGGCGATTTAAACCTCAACACTTCCGCAGTGTTGGCACTCATGAACACTAAAAACTGCTGATAGTTAAGCATCGGGCGGATATTTCACTACGCAGCCGCAACGACAGGAGACAGACTGACTACAGCTTTCACGATCAAATAAAACATCGACGATCGGAAGCTCTAAGGTTTATGCGTCGGTAGATTCCACATATATCGGTAAGTGAAACCTCTAAACATCGGGCCTATAGATCACTATGCAGCCGCAACGGAAGGAAGTAGATAGAATACGGGTTCTGTGATAACAAAAAATCATTAGCGATCGGAACCACTAAGTGCTAAAGATTGGAAAGATAGTGTGATCGATCACCGCAACGACAGATATCAAAATGACTGTGGGTTCTGTGGATCACAAAACCATCAGTGATCGGGAGCTTTAATGACTATGTATCGACGACTCAAAGCTTAACGATGCCACTGTGTCGACAACACAAAGGACTAGCCCTCCGATCAATTTTCAAACATCGCTCCAATAGCGATAAAGTGAAATCAAATCATCACAATCAAAGTTTTAAATAATAAAACCACAAGGAGCAGCAGGCCACGGATCGGCAAGAATAAGAACTATCCATCAATGGCATAGAGGACTAATGCCCCAATTCCTTCATCAATTCACCTTCGACAGTGATAAAAAAAACCAAGTCATTGAAAAATTAAAACGTTAAATGCTCAAAAGACTTTCAGCTAGGCGGCGGTAAAATTAGTTCGTTTCACCTCCGAAACAACGGCGGCATAGAGAACTAAAGCCCCAACTCAATCTTCAATAAACTTCCGATAGTGATAACAAAATCATCAGGAGAGAAAATGTTAAGATCTAAAAATAAACAAACTCCACAGTCAAAAGCATTGGCCTCAAAAAATCCAAATTTGTAGCAAAGGAAAAACAGAGTTCAGGAAACCAAACAATCCCATGCTAGATAAAAATTAAAGGAGGGTCCAAAATTTTAGAAAATTTGGGAAAAAAGGTTGCAACTACAACAAGTGTAAAATTGGCAAAACCAGATGCATGAAGTATCGCTCATAAAATGTGGGTTGATCACACAGTTGCTACGCCATGTCGCGATTGAGATCGTTGAGTTTCCAATCTATGAAGGACTACCAGAACTATCTAGGTTCCTCGAGCAGTTTGAAGCGAAGGTATCTAAGCCTCAGCGCTTGTTAGAATTAGGGGAAGTATTGAAGGCTACTCTAGCACGTTGGTGGGTATTTCATAAGGAGACCATTCATGAATGGGCACAATGTTGACAGTTGATGACTATGCCTTTTGAAGATATGGAGGTATATCACACTAGGAGATATGATGGATAGAACAACCCTTATAGTCATCTGCAGGAATGCCAGACTTTGTGGACATTGCAACCCAAGAATGAGTGGGTCCATGCTTTTATTCACACATTGGATGAAATTCCAAGGTCTTTGTACATATTAGCATAACTTCGCAAAGAAATAACTACTTGGGAGGATCTGACTGTTTTCTTTGCGCATAGCTTTGGCTTTGCAGATCCCAATACAAAGGTTAACAATGCACTACAGATCATTCAGGATGTAGTCTTAAAAGTTGTCCTAGTTGCATATCATGTGGACCCACATGCGCACTGCCACATACAGTTGATGATGGAATGTTACAATATCTCTGGCGAGTTGGAGGATGATGATGAGTTGCACAATATTTATATTCCAGAGACTGAAGGAAGTCGGGATGTCGCAGCACCCGATGTGCCGACGGATCCCATGACTCAACCACTGAAGATTAAGAAACTTAAGATTGGGACGGAAGTGAATCCGAAATTTGCAAATATTGGGGACTACTAGGACAAGGATACCATGGAAAAAATCACAGATCTATTGCATGAGTTTCAAGATCTGTTCCTGAAAAAAATCAAAGAAATGAAGGGGATATTGGGTGACCTAGGGGAAATGAAAATCCCATTAAATCCAGATGCAAAACCAGTGCAAAAGAGGTCGTATCACTTGAATCTGTGATATAAAGAACAGGTCAAGGTTGAACTTGATCAGATGCTAGATGTAGGGATTATTGATCCTATTTAATAATCATAATGGATAAGTCCTATGGTATTCCAAGACAACAAAACTGGAGAGGTACGAATCTATGTCGATTTAAGAAAGTTGAATGATGCTTTCATGCATGATTCCTTTCCGGCACCATTCATGAATGAGGTTCTTAAGGGAGTAGGCAGTCAAGAAATGTACTCTTTTACCGATGGATTTTCTGGTTATCACCAGATAAGAATTGAAAAGGAAGACCACCACAAAACCACATTTGTCACCAAATGGGGTTGCTTTCAATACACAGCGATGCTCTTTGGGTTTAAGAATGCACCTGCGGTATTCTCTCGGGTTGTTGTCACCGCATTTAAATATTTTATTCAGAAATTTCTACAAGTATATATGAATGATTAGACAGTCTATGGGATGAATAAGGATCACTTGGAAAACCTACGCTTGATGCTGGAAAGGTGTTGACAACATCAGATCGCATTGAATTCAAAGTGCATATTTTGTGCACCATTTGGGATACTTTTGGGTCATATCATTTGTAAGAAGAGGCTTTTGGTTGATCTAGTGAATATTGCACTCATTCTGAGCCTGCCACCACCTATAAATACAAAGATGCTTCGCTCGACATTGGGACACACTCGGTACTATCGCAAGTTTATCCGTGGTTACGCTGCGATTACTACCCCTATGGAGAAACTGTTAAAGAAGGATGTCGCATTCCTATGGAGCTAGGAGTGTCAAATAAGCTTCTACACATTGAAGGACAAGATGGATTCAACACCCATACTTGTGTTCCCCGATTGGAACAAGGAGTTCCATGTCCATGTTGATTCCTCATCTATTGCGCTGGGAGTGGTACTTGCGCAACCAAGAGAAGGAGATATGGATCACCCGATTGCCTTTTCTAGCAGGAAGTTATCCTTTGCTGAGAAGAATTACATGACCATAGAAAGAGAGGGGTTGGTGATGGTATATGCGTTGCATAATTTTAGGCATTATCTCTTGGGGTGTCACTTCAAAATGTTCACTGACCATTCGGCTTTAAAATATCTGGTTAATAATCCTATGTTGGGGGAGAAGATATGTCACTACCTACTTCTCTTTCAGGAGTTTGATTTTGAAATAGTTGTGAAGACAAGACGCCTGAATGTTGGTCCTGATATATCGCATTGAAACAGGTGAAGAGCCCAGCAATATTGACGATCGATTTCCAGAAGCGCAGTTATTTCAGATTGATATCGCAAATGACCATTATGCTTCGATCATTTAGTTTTTAGCAAGCCGGGTTGCGCCAAAGAAAATTTCAACCAGTAAAAAGAAGCAGTTGGTAGTGAAGGCTTTGGATTTCCAGTTGATCTCTAGGAACTTATACAAACTTGGACCTGATGAGATCCTGTGACGGTGTGTTCTACCTCATCAACAAGGGCAAATTCTGGAAGAAGCACATGCAGGATTTACTGGTGGACATTATGGAGGATGGGAGACTACACGTAAGGTTATGCATGTCGTGCTATGGTGACCTTCTTTGCATAATGATGCTATAGACTATGCACAGAGCTACGACATTTGTCAATGTGTCGGGAAGCTATCGTGATGGGACGAAATGTCACTTGTACCACAGGTAACTTTGCAACGTTTTAATAAATGGTTTATAGACTTTGTGGGTCCCATAAACCCACCAGGCCCAGTTCTTGATTCAAGTACAGTATAATTAGATAATGGTTAGGTCTTTTTCATTTTGTAGTCAAGCCTAGCCCCTTAACTTAGAAGTTTCCAGATTTATAGGGGTGGGCAAAGGACTGACCAGTTAGTGGTTTAGTTCTCAAACTTTGTCTTTCTTGATTTTTTATTTATGGATTACCATGTACATAAATAAATTGATTTGTTTGTTTATTTTGATTTATTTTATTGTTTTTATTTCTGTTTTGTTTTAGTTTAGATTTTGATTGATTTCAATAAAAAGAGGCGAACTTTTGGTTGCATGGAGAGCATCAGAATTCTGGATTAACTAAAATCCTTGATTATAAGACTGTGTACTATTGTGTTATCTGAAAGAATTTCTTCTAGTTTAACAATTTTCCTGAATGGCTATGAACGCATTGAAGTCCTACTTAATCCTTGTAAAATAACTCAGGATCAAAAGGTCTGGAATACTAGTTCGAGGCTCCATCCATTTCACATTTAAAAATGTCTTCGGGGGTGACAGCAAAACACCCACGGAAAGGAAGCAAGGTAAACAGTATATTATATATGAATGATCCCATGTCAAGATTTGAAAGCCAAAAGGAAAATAAGAGTCAAAAAAATCCTAAGAAAGTAATATGTATCAAGACAAAGTACTGAACCATATGAGTACAAAATTGCCAAAAGTTCTTCTCTGTCCGTGAGTTGAAAATTAAATACGTCTCTCACACAAAAGGACACTATGGATAGAGGAGCCTGAATAAATTCAGAAAGAAAGGCATGCAGGAGGACTCAAAAGAAAGGGAAAAAAAGTCCAAAAGCACAAAAAGTGCAAAATGGCATGGGAATGAGGAACAAATGAATATTTCTGTTTACCATATGTTACAGTCTTGTGGTGTCCTAGTTGGAAGCTACCCGAAGACGAAGGTAATAAATGAAACTCATATTCTTGGCCTCAAAAGAGTTATCTTGACTTTGAAATCTTGGTTTCCATTTTCCTGAATTGGACTATCATCAATGATTAAAAGTGCATACAAGTTGCCATTTGGGAAATCCAGACATCTAGAAGAATTCAACATGTTGGTTTTACTGTCAAACAGTCTGTTACTTAAGGCAGAAATTGTCCAGAGTTCTGGGTTCACCAGGTAGACGCCAATTGTTGCAGCTGCAACTATTTCCCAAATTTTCTAAAAATTTTGGACCCTCCTTTTAATTCTATCTTGCCTGGATTTGTTTTGGATCGTTGAATTTTGTTGTTCCTTTGCTACACTTTGGATCATGAGGTTGAATTGGGGTAAATTGTTTACCATTTTCGGAAGTGAATGACTATCGTTTGATTGAATTGAACTTGAATTTTTGATAATTTCCTTTATTCACTGTTGGAAGTCATTTGAACAATGAATTGGGGCTATAGTTCTCTACGCAGTCGCTGTTGCAGAAGCTAAACGATGAATGTTTCGACGGTTAGCTCTTATCTTTTCCGATGTCGTGGTTTTATTGTTTAACTTTTGACTTTGCGATATTTTTTGCTTTTCTCTCTTGGAACGGTTTATGATTTTGATCAGAAGTCGTAGTCTTTATGTCTTCAGCCATTGCAGCTCCTTAGCAGACTAACCATCCGACATATAGTTGTTCCATTTGTCGATGATTTTTCCAATCTTCGCTGATGTTTTCAATTGCTGCGGGACCCTTATTCGATGTGATTTCCGTCGTTGTGGATCTTTACCGAACTAATCATCCGATGCTATAGTCATTTCGATGTCCGATGCCAGGTTTTTTTTTTATTTCGTCGACATTTTATTTTGCTGCGGAACCCTGAGGCTGTATAGCTCCCGCCATTGGGACTACGCAGTACACTATCGATACCTTACTAGTTAGTGGCTCCGCTATCCGATGCGTGACTACGACAGCACTTAGTGTTTTTCCTCACCGACATTATGGAGACCATAGTCTATCTGTCACCCGCCGTTGCGGCTCCTTGACGAACTAATCACCCGATCCTTAGTAATTCCGCTTGCCGATGAAGTTTTCCCACCGAAATTTTTTTCACCAAAGTCTATATATTGGGATGAGGTATTATTTTATTGTTTACCCTTATGAACTCGCGCTTGTTGTCCCTGTCGATTTGAACTATGCATCCGTGCTTAGTTGTCAGGATTTCGTGCGTTTGGGGTGTTGCCGTGGAAGTGTTGGACCATCCCGTCGACTACAACTCGTTCGCTAGGTAGGCCGACCATGGTTTCCCCTTCCTTTTGATTTTATGAGTTGTTTTGGGAACTATGTTCTATTCCTGGTTTGGTTTTCCCACATGGTGTAGTTAGATGTCTAGATTGATGAACTTGTATCCTTGCGGCGTGAAGTATCAATTGGTTCATAGTATTGGCAGTGGGGGGTTTGTTTTATTGAGTCTGTTTTGAACCGTTATGGAAGATCGAACCCTGTCCGAAAGTTTAGGTATCCTGTGCAAACAAGCGTTACACTGTCTGCATCGGTTTTTGTGGGTTTGCTTATGGCCATCCGGGGAGAGAGTTTTCAGTTTTCTTGTCGTCGTGGGTTTACCCTATTTTTCTAGGACACTGGAGGTTTTAATTTTTGCGTTGTCGATTATTGGATAGGATGTTTCATTTTAGTTGGAATGCAATTCCAGTTTAAATGATGCATGTTTCTATTAGGGTCATTTTTAGTTGCAAACGGAATTAGAATTTTTCAAACGTAACTTGCATAAGTTCTTCTTGCTGGTTATTTTGTATTATGCATTAATTTTCTGATAGTTTATCTGTTGAGAATGCATATGGAAGAGGTAAATGTCGTTATACAGTTTTTCTTCATTCTTAGAATACTGATTGAAAGCCCCAATAGCCTAAGAGCATGTTTGGTCTATGACAGGGCAACTTCTTCAAAGGAGATATGTCTAAAAGACAAAAGAAGAAGGCTCCTGTTGCTGAGGGAGAACTAGATGTGGAAGTCATTACTAAGGTGGAATATATCTATGAAGACACTAGAGCTACCACCGGGGTAGAGCCAGACTATAAATGGGGTGAGATATACCAGATGCTTTCGAATCAGGATGTGCCTAATGCGGGATTCGAAGAGTTGACCATATATGCCAACATTTAGAAGTCAGCTTTGATGAAGGTAGCCACAAGACCTGAGCTATTCCCATGCTTAAAGGTGATCAGTTGGATTCTTCCTAAGGCAGATGTGACCACCATTATCTTAGCAAATACTGCCAAACAGGGCTATGCTGCATACAGTCCTGGTTATGTCTCACTAGCATATCACCTACCTCTTGCTCAAGTATACCTAACTGAAAGTTGGCTAAAGGAGAAAAATTTGGACCTAGTTGAAACAGTGAAGAGGATGATAATACCTGGGAAGAACTTTTGAAACAGGCCATCAGTAGAGTATGATACAACCACTCTCCGGACTCCTTACATGTTTATAGCATTGATGCTAAACAGACTGTTTGGGATAGATCATGGTAAAAGTTTCAAGTTGGGATGGATTCCCATTATTTTTTATGTGGCCACCCAAGGGACTATATTCAACTGGGCAAACATTGTGTCCAACAGCCTCTCATCCTGCATATCTTCAGCTTTGGGAGGGGTGTCCCAGAAGAAGTTTGAATTCTATATGAGCTCCATCTTAGTGGATTGTATATTATGTACCCATCCATTTCCAGCCTTAAGGTGCATTTGGGACAGGGACAGAACCCCTGTGTACACTACATACAAAATATTCATTAGAGGAATTTTGGGGTCTAAAATGGGCCTCCTAAGGAAAATAATAAAATAATAGTTAAAATAATAAAATAATGGTTAAAATAATAAAATAATATTAATTAATTTTGTAGGAAGAAAGAAAAAAACTACTTTTTGTGTTCGTATTTTCGACATATCTCCCTGTGTTTTTACTCAAATTTCGATCAGGAGAGCTCGTTGGATGCGGAATCAAATTCTGCATCCAACGAGCTCTCCCGATCGAAATTTGAGTAAAAACACAATGAGATATGTCGAAAATACGAACAAAAAAAGTAGTTTTTTTTAATGACAAATATGCCAATTCAACCATTATGGTTGACTTATTTTATTGAAATTCTATTGGTTCTTGAATTCCAACTCACAAAAACTTATTTTGGCACGTTTTCTTATAAGGCCCATTTTAGACCCCAAATTTCCTCTAATGTTGGGCACACAAATATTATATCCACTATAAGGAGATATGTGAACATTTTATTATGCCTTTGTACACTTTAATCTTCCTGACATAATGCAATTGTATGTCCGAGGAGGCATTCAAAGTCATTGAGGAACATGGGACTTATTATTTGACTAAAGAGGGGATGTACATTAGAATGTATGGTTGCTCTAGGGCACCTTCTCTACTACCCCAATATGCCACTGATTATGTGGTACATAAGGAAGTAGTTAGGCAAGTTTATCTGGATGGTGTAGGAAGCTTCCTATTTGAACATAAGAAGGAAGCCTACCCTGCTATCCCTTTTTGGATAGGGAATTATAAGTTTACAAATATTAAACGAGCTGCTGAATTTGTACAAGAGTTGGAGCATTTTCATTTTGGGGAGATGAGCTTCCACAGGAATGACTCCTAAAAGAAGGTTGCAGAGCATTGCAAAGAAGCAAATGTTCATTTTGAATATGCAAATTTCTAGGACAAGGATGAAGAAATCTTTAGGAATGCACAGAATATGACTGCATTAAAGAGAAGGTTTAAATAGAAAATCACCATTGTGGGCAGTAAGGGAAAAACCGCACAAAAGAAAGATGAAGAAGAGGAAGCCAAGAAAAGGGAAGAGGATGCTAGGAGGCTAGCATGGGAAGCTGAGAGTTGGTTAAAGAATGAAGAAGAAGAAAGAAAGAAAGCTGTAGAAGAAGAAGCAAAGAAGGAAGAAGAAGAGAGGAAAAAGAAGGAAGATGAAGAGATAAAGAAAAAACAAAAGGAAACTTAAGGTCTGAGACTGATAGGACCTAAAAAAGTCCAACAAACTATTGATCCTATGGATACATAAGAAGCACAAGATCATACCAATCAGGGGTATGGACAAGATAATCCTGAATCTCAGGAGCCTGCTGCAACTCCTGGCAGCACTCAAGAGCAGGTTGTGTTTTCTGGCTTGAACTTGATACCTTTTATGCAAAAAGAAGGAGAAGACATCCCTGATTTCAGCACTATCTTTTTTGACAAGGAGAAAAAGAGGATTGTTAAAAGGACCGAGAAAAAGGTCGAAATAGGAGGAAAATCAGGTATGATTATTACTGATAAAACCTTGGTATATGGGATTGTTAGAATAATCCGTCAGGATTATTGTAAATAAATAATAAATAGGAATATGAATAGATAGGAAGCCAAACAGGCTGAGCGGAAGGTGAAACCCAACCGCCATGAGATTTGTATAAGTATAGGATTTTGCATTGGAATAGTTAATCAATCGGGAGTTATTACCAACAAGTGGTATCAGAGCAGGGCTGTCTGCCATAACTCCTGCCTGTGTTCTGCCATATCTAATTCAGGTTGCCTGGCTGCCTGCCCATCGCCAGTCTGCCCCTACGCACATTCATTATGTGCGTTTATTTTTTGCTCATACGTTTGATACCTAACCCTAACGCTTCATCTCCTCCATATATAGTGCTGTGTTGAAGGAATTATGGTTGTCTCGGCCACAGTCTCAATGCTAAGCCTCAGCTAGAATGTATGGCCTGCAATGTCTCGGCCACATACTGCTTATTAGGGTTTCCTTCTCGCCCCCTTGTCTTAGAACCTAAGTCTGGAGCTACGTTCATATTGAAGAAGAGACTGCCTGCGATATAGTTTGATCTGAGCCTGCGTGGGAATAAATCTGTTGCATGAGCCCATGTACTGAGTTTTCATTTGAATATTGTGTGAATATCAGTCAGCAGCAATATAGTGTGACCTTGTTTTATGCGTGAATATCAGCTGCCATTGTCATAAACCCTAATTCGCTGATAAGGCTGAGCTACGATTGTTTGTGCATTGCTGCACGCATTGAACCATTGTTTCCTTTATGCTTTTGAAAATGTACATGTGAATATATGTGGAAACCCTAGTTTTTATGAGTGAACACCGTGGAGTGCGATTTCCCTCTTCTTCGTGAAAACCAGCGTTGAATATGTTGCGTTGTTAAGGAGCTGTGCGTTGAAACAATGGTGAAATTTGTGCACCTGCCAGACTAGCATGGAGATTGAAAAGCTGTGTGGAGAGATTGTGCTGGCGTGAAGATCAAGTGCGTGGAGACTCCATTGAATCTACTTTGAAGACTGATATTGTTGCCATTGAAGGCTGCGTGGAGACTGCTAAAAACCCATTGAAGACTGAGTTGTATGATGCTCATGACTATACTGAGGCTGCGTGGAGAAGAGATGGTATTGTAGACTGATATATTGTTGCCTGCGTTTGAGACTGCCCTCCGGTTGTTGTCTGCGTCTGAGACTGTATCTGTTCACATCATAATGTATGCTGCATCACATTGAAGACCAGCGTGGAGAGATGTGCCTTCTGGCTGTGTTGTGAGAGCTGCAACACATTGAAGACCAGCGTGGAGAGATGTGCCTTCTGGCTGTGTTGTGAGAGCTGCAAGACATAGAAGCAAGATTATTATCATCTAGTATTACTGCGTTGAAGTGTTGATAGGCTGTGTGGAGGTAAAACATTTTTTTTTGGTTTAGTGCTGCAATATTTTGGGAACTACAGAAACCCTAGTTTCTACCTCTGTTATGCGTGGAGTCTGATAATATACTGCTGATAATATACTAGTGCCTGCGTTGAAAACTGGTGCCTGGATTGGTAATATACCGGTGTCTGCGTTGAAAACTGGAGTCTGATATCTGTGGTATTGCTATCTGATATATATATGCATTGATCATATATATGTTGCGTGAATTTTGAAGTAAACCCTATTTTTTTCTTACAAAGTCTGGATTGGGCTGAGATTGATATATTGCAGACCAATATAAGACTGAGATTGATAGATTGCAGATGGATCTCAGACTAATACTTGAAAATGCTGAATGATGTATAACTGGCAATGTTATATTTTGTATCTACTGATATATTTACTATAAACTTGCATTGTATTCACCTTAGCAGAGACTGTAGACCTGCAAGGTTATTAATTTTTTATTTCTCTTTGAAAGTTACATTGACAGTTGTAATAATGCAATCTATAGCATCTATAGTTGGTGCCACACTCACCGGAAAAGACACCTATTCAGAATGGTGGAGGAAGATCAAATCTGCCTTCATCTACAATGACCTTTGGGACGGCATTTGTGAAGGCACCACAATAGAGACAGCAGCCGAAAAGACCATAACCACAGACCCTGGACCTCCAGAATCAGAGAAAGAGAAGGCCATTTGGAGAACAAAAGACAAGAAAGCCTTAGCTGTAATCACTACCACTGTCAGTGAAGAGGTGAGCCAGCACATATTTCCTGCAAAATCATGTTTTGAAGCATTAAAAACATTAAAAGAACCGTATGATTCACACAGTGAAATGGAAGTTATTCAACTAATGTTAAAATTATTCAGTCTTGAAGTAAAAGACAATGATCCTATGTTAGTTGCCTCTGAAATCAAAGCCATCATGCACAAGATTCAAGCCTCTGGTATGAAACCAGATCTTCCTCTTGCAGCATTTGTAAAATATTTGTATCCTACTCACTCCAACTATCTTGAGTCATTGCAAGCTAGTGACAAGTTCAAATCTCTAACATTTGACACCCTGGTAGAAAAGATAGCTGACAGAGAGAAAGCCTTTGGTAAGAAGACAACCGAGCCTACTGGAGAATCACTTTGCTTTGCTCAAAAAGCAAAGAACCATGCCAAAGACCAATCCAAATATCATGCCAAAGGATAAAGCAGCAAAAGAGGACGAGGAAGAAGAAACTTCAGAGGCAGAGGAGGCAGAAATAACTTCACCAAAAGATCATATTTGCAGTGCAAACGGTGTGGAAAGAGTGGGCACACATCAGATCAGTGTTGGGCTTCATGGGACTCCATCAAAGACAAGCACAACCAAAAGAAAGATGATAATAAACATCAAGATGCTAGTAAATCTTCTGATTCTGCTCATTGTATTGTTGCACATTGTAATCTTGGATTTAATGAAATGACTTCTCTTTCATCTTACAAAGATTGTTGGCTGCTTGATACTGGTGCAACATCACACATGACATTTAGAAAATATTGTTTTGAAGAACTTAATGAAACAATAGATGGCATAGTTTACTTTGCAGATAAGTCAAGTATTAAACCAAAGGGAATGGGCACCATTCGACTGAATATGCCTAGATTCCCCGATTTCTTGTTGAAGAATGTTCTCTATCTTCCAGAGTTGCAGAGAAGCCTGTTGTCCATGGTGGAAATTCGACAGTAAGGCCATTCCATCCACATGTTTGATGGAATCATTGAAATAAGAAAGTCCTCTGACAACCAAGTCATCATGACTGGATACGAAGATGGAAATTTGTTGAAGCTCAAGGGTTCATCAGCAAGATTTCAGAACTATGCCTACCTCTCTCAGCATGGAGAAGGTAATATGTCATCTAGCTTGTTGTGGCATGCAAGGTTTGGTCATCTAAATTATAACAGTCTTCGTTTGTTGAGAAAGAATGGTGTATTTGGCTTGCCCACCATTCCTAAAGACAAGAATAAATGTGATGCATGTATTTTAGGGAAACATAGTAAACTGC
>LPNX010936351.1:13855-77751 GCA_001517045.1 Pseudotsuga menziesii | reverse complement strand
TACGAACACCCCTTCGGATTAAGAGGGGGATTGTTAGAATAATCCGTCAGGATTATTGTAAATAAATAATAAATAGGAATATGAATAGATAGGAAGCCAAACAGCCTGAGCGGAAAGTGAAACCCAACCGCCATGATATTTGTATAAGTATAGGCTTTTGCATTGGAATAGTTAATCAATCGGGATTTATTACCAACAGGGATAGATGCAGATCCACGACTAACAACCAAAGCTGGGGTGGGATTAACCCAGGCCATTGAAGACAATGTAGATAGACTGATGATGTATTTGGAGCTGTCGAAAAGAAATGCAGCTCATTTAAAGGAGACATTGAAGAAGGAGAGGGATGAAGGTAACAAGTTAAAGAGAAAATTTGAGGATATGCATAATGAAGTAAGGGATTCGAAGATAAAATTCCAAACTCTGTAGGCAAGCAAGATGGCCTTGGAAGTCTCAGTAGAGAAAAATGAAAGAGATGCTCAGAATAGTCTAGCAGAACTACAGAAGATACAAACAGAGAACAACAACCTCAAGGTATCATATGAAGCTCTGAGTGCAGAAAAGGACTAGCTGCAGAGCAAATTTGTTGAGTTGGAGGCACAAAGGGCCACCTTAGAAGAAAGGGAAAAGCAATTGCAAGACCAGGTGGAAATTTTTGAGGGACAGATTGCTTCATTAACGGCATCACTGAAGGATGCCAGTGAACAACAAACTGATATCCAGCCTCTAAAGGAGCATGTCCTAGCCCAACAAAGAAGAATGCACCAACTGCAGGTGTCTATTGAAGAGGAAAGGTGTAAAATCTTACAGGTAGATAGCAAGTTGGAAGAAATCCTGGACACCACCTCATATTTTGTTGATCGATCTCAGGATATTTTGGAAGTCCTGACTGGAAGAATAGTTTGGTTAGAAGCAAATGAAGAAACCCCTGTATAACTACCATCTAAGGATCGACATGGTTTGAAGCAGGACCATGACTTATTAGAGTTTGCAATAAATACTACAGAGGAGTTCAAGAAGGTTGTGAATAAAATGAGAGGAGCCTATATTGAATACTGTAGAAGGGTGTTGGTCACCTACAATAGATGCCAAGTTGCTACAAAACAAAGATTGGATGCATTACCAGGGCATGAGCTGTTCACAAAGCTACTACAGAGCAGGTACCAAGAGGATGAACAGAAGATACAACAGGTCAAAGATTTAGATGAGCAGATCCTAAAGAATGTAGTAGCTCATTCAACAGTCAGCATCCATTTACTTGAAGATCAGCTACGCTTGATCCCAGCAAGGATAGAAGAGGTTAAGAATCATGCTGCAAAATATGAAATAAACATATGTTTTCTTGAACCTTCAGATTTTGAAAGCATAGCAGTAGAGACCCAGGCATGGAAGAAGTTCTTAAATGATCAACCGGGTCCTCTTCTTAAAAGTGATCTATTAATTTCTATTTTTGTAATATAATTGTATAATGTATGAGTACTCACTACAGGACGAATTTTGGGATTTGAAACGTTGAGGAAGCCCAAGAGTCATTTGGGGCAGCCCAAAAGTTTTTCCTTTTTTGTATAAGTATAGGAGAGTTAGATGTAGTGGAGGAATTTTTCCCATTGAGATTTGTGAGAACATGTTGTAAGAAGAACTATTTCCTTTTGCAATAAGAATTACAAGTTTCCGGTTGGAGAAATCTTGGTGGAACTTTTCAACTGTTGTGCCATGGATGTGTTGAATGTGAACTATTTCGTTTTCAGCTTTGTGTCCATTAACTATGAGATCGTTCTAACTTTTTGAACCTATGTTCTTGTATGAATTCTCTCTAGTTTATTCTATGAAATTTCCACTATGAGTAATGAATGCTTTTCATAAACAATTAGCTATCTGGTTGTTCATTTATCTATTGATGTTTATGTGTTTTGAAATAAGTAACAACTATCTGTGATTTTTCTTAATGCATGAGCAAAAGTACATTACTCATTGATGAATTATAATCTTGCTCCCTAGGGATAGGTTAGAGAGTTAGTTTTAGTTTCTTGTTGTTCGTGATTTAGATGCGAGAGAGTTTAAGACGAGAGGTAAGAACCTGCGCATCACATTGTGACCGCTCCTCGTATTCTCTATCAATCTGCATTCTTAGATAGGCACTTGCATCTCATACTTAAATATAAAAAACTAAAACATACACGGTGGACCGGGCCGCAACCGATAAAACCTTTTATTTTTGGTACTTGACCTATGATAGCCGGACCGTAAACTGGACAGATTCCCCATACCAAACAGTAACAGGCTAGTTGGGAACATTTACTATGGAGAATCCCTTGCTGTTGTTGCTTGTGATTTTCCAGGCCTCAACACTTTCCAAGGTTTTCCTGACCCCAGTAGTTAATCTTGCAGTAGCCTTGTTGCTGAAATCCATGAGTTCAAATTCTTGAGGTTCTCAGTGGTCTTCTATGGCAACTGCTACGAAAATGTTGCATTGGTTTCTATCTATTTCAATTGTCCCTAAATAATTTCTGCAACTTCTAGGGTCTTTGTTCTGAAATTGGTTGAGATCGTCAAGATTTCCTGCAATCTTGTTTCAGCCTGTTTAATCTTATAAACTTCTTCAACAAGCTTCAGCTGGACCTAATATGTTTTCCTCCTAATCAGGAGGGCATGCTCTCGGAGAGGAGTAACATCAACTTGCTATTCATTTGCTACCTTTAGCTGAGTTTCCAAAGAACTATTTCATGCTTCCAACTCTGCTACTCGAGCCTTTAACTCTTTAGCTTACTTATCAATTTCATCCTTTTGTGTCTCTAGCTCTGAAATCTTATTTTCAAGGTCATTCTTTTCTCCCTCGGTGATGCTATTTGAAAGTACCAAGGCCTCCTTTTCTGATTCCAAAACTTTGTAGGCCTCCTATAGTCTTTCGAACTCAGAAAGAGTGGCTTCATGTTTTCTTTTCATTTCTCGGCCTTCTCCTCTCTCTTTCATCAGAGTATCCTTCACTCTTACCATATTTTCCTTGTATTGATATATAGTTTCTTTCAATTTGTCCACATTATAAGCATTCGCTTGAGCAGCTGCGACACCAATCGAGGCCATCATTTGTGGATCTTCATCGATAACTTTCATGATAGGTCTTTCAGTAACTGTGGTTACTTCAGGCTGGGTGCCCACCTTTAACTTCTTTTCGACCCTCCGAACAATGGATTTTTGTTTAGAATCGAAAACTACCTTATACAGGCTTGCAACTGCATTTTTTTTGGATGGGGTAAAGGGATATAATAAACTCATGTTATTATATCCCCTGAGGTAGAAGGAGGATCTTCTGGATTGTCCTAGGTAGCATCCTGTTCCTGATTCTCCCTATCTTGATCCTCTTGCTCTTTTGTCCTTAGTTCCTTAGTTGCCTTCTCTATCTCCTCTCTTTCTCTGTCAGTTGATTCCTTTTCCATTCTCTCCTCTACTGCCCTTTTCCTTTGTTCTTCTTCTCTTTATCTTTGGGCCTCCTCAGCTACTAATTTCTCTGCTTCTTCCATTATCTTCGGGCCTCTTCTTCCTTCTTCTTAGCAGCATCTTATTTCAGTTTCTGTTGCTTACTAGATCTACTGCTACTACCTTTTCCCCCAATTGTTGTATTCTTTTATCTGAACCACTTATTTAAAGCAGTCATATTGCATGCATTTCTAAAAATATCTTTGCCTTTGTCCCAGTGGTCTAAGTATTCAAAATTTATTTTTACAAGTGCGTAATGTGCAGCAACCTTACCCTGAGAATCGTTTCTATGAAAACTCTTTTTACCGAAGCGGAAATTTTCCAAGTCTTTCACAAATTCCAGCATGCTTTTAATTTTTGAAAACTTGTAGCTACCAACATAAAAAGGCATTGGTGGGTAAACCGCCTTCTTCATGTCAAACAGAAAATTCCCAAATCCATCCATAAAAATATGCCTTAATGCTTCCTTATGCACGATGTAATCTGTAGCATACTTGGGAAGTAGTGATGGGGTTCTATTCCCCCCATACATCCTCAGATAGGCGCCTTCCTCAGAGAAAAAATAATCTCCATACTCACTTATAACCTCAAATGCTCCCTCATACATACACTTGCACTCCTTAAGAAAAATCAACTGGTAAAGTGGCATCAGAAGTTCCTCGCATATAATTTTGTAGAAGTTGTGATACTTATGAGCCCATAAAATCTGATATGCAGTGTAAATGGGCATCTTGGCTTCATTCCAACTACAGTTCAGCTTAGGGAATGGGTACTAGCACAATATGCAATCAATCAGATATGACCCCATGTAGAATTATGATTTTCTTTGGAGTAGTTCTCTTAAGTGCAGCACCTATGCAAGAAGACAAGTTGTTGGCAACAATGTCTGCCCAGTTAAAGATAGTGTCTTGCATAGTCACATGATACATTAGCGGAATCCATCCTATCTTATAGAACTTCCCATTGGCCCTGTCGAATATTCTATTGAGCATCAGGGCTACAAGTCTATGAGGAGTGCGCAAGCTACATCTATTGTTTTTCAATTATTAATGTAAGATTGAATTATTGGGGTGGGACACGCGCCACTTATTAACTTCTTCAAATTTTTAAGGTCACATAGTTCATGAAATTCAAAATTTCACACATTAAATGACATCAGAATATTTTAAAAAAATATCATTGGGAAGCCAACATAATATTCTACAATTTGTTTTTTTACTACAAGTCAAAATTCACATGCCATATATGTGTTTCGAGGGCTTCTATCTAGCACATGAGTAAAAAATCAGGTTTTCATCACCAAATTTGGTCAAAAAGTGTTACCCACCTTCATGAAATCACCCTAAAACTTCAAAAATCCAAGCTGCCCTAAAATTATGGTCATGCTCCTAAAATTTTGGGTCTGCTTGAATTTCGGGCATGCTACCATTATAGGGCTACAACCTACATCCTACATCCCTAGGGTTTCCCTTATCCACTGTCGGCCTTACCTTTTGGGCTTGTCCAATGCTGTAGTAGCCAAAGGATAGCCTTCATTTTTGTTGTAGAAGTTTTTAGGATACCTTCTTGTGGCCTTCCATAAGGTCTGGAATTTATTGTAGACCTTCTACCATCTCCAGCCTTATAATCACATCAAGGCCCTCCATTTCGGTTGACCCAGCCACCTACTACCTGCTTCAAATCGACAAAAAATCTCAACCAGGGTTAGTCAAAATAGATTGTAAGTACTATGGAGAAAAGGTCCTAGTTTACATTGATAGCTTATGCATGAAGGATTGATTCTACATTGGTTTACATGCTTTAAACAACACATTTTATACTTCTGAGATATACACATATTTTTCACTCTACATTGTTTGCATCATTTTCTGATATGAGTGGATACTTAAATGGGTGAACAAAGTAGTTGTTTAGAACACACTGGTCATTGTTGAGACACATATCACAAATATTGTTACTAAGAGGACAGTTAACACCATTCGTTTGTACATTACATGCTCATTTTGTATGGTGGCTTTGTAACTCTAAAACATCTATATACTGCTACTAATACTTTACTTTAGATCATATTTTGAATGCTTGGTTGTGCATATTGCTACTTACACTAAGTTTGGAATGAATACTTGAGAAAATGACTGATATTTCACATAATTATGTGCTCATGCTGTTGTACCTAAGGATGATATATTAATATGCTATTACTAGTACTCCTATACAAGTGTTGTTTAGAATATTACTTACCTTATTGCAGTTACAATTGTTATTAGGTGAATGACACTTCACGCTCATATGATATTTGTATTACTTCCTTGCTTATCCTAATAAGTGAATCACTAAACTATAAATACTAACCACACTTTCAAACTCGTACATGTTGGTATTTCTTTCTTATTCTTTTAACTTGACTCCACTAAAAACTGGGTGACTAACCTTACACACATACGAGATATATTTGGTGTCTAAGTGTCTTTTACATAGTTTTCAATAGGTCTCTCCCCTTGGAGGTTTCAACTTCTGAAGTAGTTATGAGAAGCGACTAAAGTGGCAGTGGTCACTTTCTCCACATATGTTTGTCGTTGGCTTGGACTACCATTTCATCTAGTAAAAGGTAGAACACATATTCACATAGATATGAAGNTATATATATATATATATATATATATATATATATATCTTCATTGAACGAATTTAAGAATATGTTGGACTTCCCGGTGAGCTTGTTGCAGACTTATGGATTTTGAGCAGAAAATTAAGAGCTTTGAAAGAAAACTTGATCCATTTTCAAGGTTTGATTAATGTTGATTCAAAGCTATGTTATTAACCCGCCTCAAAGTATGACACTGGAAAGAAAATTTTCCAAGCATATTTTTTAATGATCTAATTTGTGACTCTCATCTAAAGAGATGAAGTGTTATGGGGATGGAGCAATTTGTCTCACTGTAAAGGATGAAAGATTAATTATGTTTACTCGTGTTTTTATGTCTTCTTTAAGCACTCTTAGAATAGATTTGACGAGGCTTGTTGCACAACCATTTTGAGGGAAATATTCACAAGAAGCTACCAGTGGAAATATTGGAGTTTGAACAACGGTGATGAGCTACAAAATATGCAAAAGTCAGATTTAGAAACAGGGTCTAGATATGCAAATCTAAAGAAACTACAGGAATAGTTCGTGGGCTCTAAGACTATCATCTAGCCAATAATACAGAAATCTCATTGATATGAGAATTGAATTGTGTATACATTTGTAAAGCAATTGGAGGATTGTAAAGCAATAAGTATATTACACTGAATTCAAGACAAACCCAAGCATTATACATCAGATTTGAAGTAAATATGAAGTGATGTAGGGTGAGATTGTCTACAGCGCCTATAAAAATGAAGAAGCTTGATTGGGGGAGAACAAGAACAACAGATTCAGTGAATTGAAGATCCTTAAAGAGAGAAGATTAACTGGGAAATGCACATTAACAGGGGGAGCAAAGTCACTTCAACAAAAATCAGTTAAAAAGCACAAATGATTGTTCGGGTACATAGGATACTCCCAAAATACCGAACACCTAGAGCAGCGACTCACACAAACAGATCACAGATCGACACACCGATTTTTAATGTGGTTTAAACCCTCGAGAGGGAAACACTCCACAACCCCAGCCAAATAGCTACTTGAGGCAGTTTATTATGCAAAAGAAAGAAAGTTACAAATGAGATTCTCATAATCGATCAACTAGCCAATCACCCTCCATGTTCTTTAAATAGATATCATGGACCAATCGGGTGTTAAGCCATGGATCAAGGGTAGGCATGATCTAAGAGAAGAAGAATAGTCGGATCACTCTATGTCTAGAACATATCATGACTGTCAGATTAGATATTTACAAATGCATACTAAAGAAGCACACTTTTCCTAATGGATATATTATAACAAGTTGACCTTAACTAACTCCTAAGTGTGTAAATATCCTAACATCCCCCTTTAAGAACAACTTGGGATAGGATTGAAGGATTTACAAAAGTGACACTATTAGGAGAAGGAATGAGGCATTAGAGCCTATCCCCCCTTAATGAAAAATTCCTAAACTCCTAACATAGATCGAAATTTAGAAAACTTCGCTTCTATTAGAGACTTGGTGAAGATGCATGTAACTTAATCATCTGTAGGGAAAAAGAGCAATTAAAGAATGCGATCATGAACAAGATTTCTAATGAAGTGCATATGTAGCTCAATGTATTTGTTGCATTGTTGTTGAATTGGACCTTTGGCGAGCTTGACGACACTTTGATTTTCGCACCAAAGTGGAGTAAGTTGTTGCTACTCGAATCCAAACTCTAAAAGGATCTGGCGAAGCCATAAAGCTTCCTAACTAGCACTAAGCTTGGCTTGATATTTTTCTTCTGCTGAAGAAAGAGAAAGAGCTTGTTTTTTCTTACAAGCCCAAGTGATAGGTCCATATTCCAAACTAAAAACATAACCTGCGGTAGAATTTCGATCATCGGGATCATCGGCCCAATCTGAGTCGGTGAAACCAACCAAGAAAGGTGTCCCCCCTGTACTATAATGAATCTCAAACTAAATTGTACCTCGAATATATTGAATTATTATTTTCGTTGCTTTCAAGTGAATTTCATGAGGTGTTTGCATGTAACAGGAAACACGACCAACGACAAAAGAAACGTCAGGACGAGAATGAGTCAATTATAAGAGACTACCAATCAGCTGAAGATACAAGGTGGAATCTACATCAAGTGAAGTACAAGTGGAGGAAATTTTGACTCCAGACTGGAAGGGAGAAGGGGCTGGTTTACAATCTTCCATGTGAAAGCGATGAAGAAAGTCACAAGCATACCTAGACTGAGAAAGAAAGATTTCTTCTTTGGTTTTCAAGACTTGGAGACCAAGAAAATAATTTAAATGACCTAAGTCTGACATTTCAAAATTTTATTTAAGACTAGATTTCACATGGGTTAAAAGCTTAGGGTCACTACCAGTAAGAATAAGATCATCAAAATATATAACAAGTATGATGAGATGGTTTCCTAGTTTCTTGATATAGACATTGGGCTCAGAATTGCATCGAGAAAAACCATTGTCAAGTAGAAAGCTATCCATTTTGGCATGCCGAGCTCTAAGAGCTTGCTTAAGGACATATAAGGATTTCTTAAGGTGACAGACAAGGCTAGAGTTATTCTGAACATATCTAGGATGTTGTTCCACGTAAATTTTCTCTTGTAAATCACCATGTAAGAATGCAGACTTGACATCCATTTGATGGACTTCCCAGTTATGTGAGGTTGTAAGAGAAAGAACAAGGCGTATGGAGTTCATTTTTACGACAGGAGCAAAGGTTTCATTGTAGTCAATCCCTTCAACTTGGGAAAAAACTTTGGCAACTAACCTTACCTTAAGTCTTTCAACAATTCCATATGACGCATACTTAGTTCTATAGACCCATTTACATCTGACAAGTTTTCTTCCTTTTGGAAGAGGTACAAGATCCCAAGTATCGTTCGTCATTAAAGAATGATATTATCCATCCATAGCTGCATCCCAATCTGGATTTTCTGAAGCTTCTACAAAGGTTTTTGGATCATGATTCTCTGAAACTTGAGCCAAAAGAGAACAGGCTCGCTAGAACTGAGCACGTGTTCGACAATGATCTCTAGGATCACTGGCAATATCACCAGTTGCTTCACATGTTGAAATCGGCCCATCGAGGAAGCAATTGTGTTGGTGAAACTGGAGGAACATGAGCAGGCAGAGGTGGATTTTCATCCTCACTGTCATCATCAGAAACTAGAGTTGGGAATCTGTCAAAGAAGTTGGAAGTAGAAGAAGGCACAATCGTCGAATCAAACTCATAGGCCAAAGATGGCACAATTGTCGAGTTAGGCTCGCATACCAAGATATTTTCATCAAATTTAACATCTTTTCTAATGATTATATCATAAAAATGTGGTTGAATAAGTATAACCTTTTACATCTTCAAAATATCCAACAAATATGCACTTTTCACTTTTAGGCTGCAATGCTTTATGTTTTCCCTTCGGAATGTGAGCCCATGCTTCACTACCAAACACACGGAAGTGAATTACATTTGGCTTAATTTTACTCTATGCTTCTTACAGTGTGATACCTTGTAAATCTTTAGTGGGGGTGCGATTAACTATGTAATTTGCACAAGTTATGGCTTCAGCCCAAAATTGAAGACTTGGTCCCTTAGATTGGATCATAAAATTATCCGTTTCTTTTAAAGTGTGGTTCTTTCGTTCAGCTACACCATTTTGTTGTGGTGTATATGAAACAGGGTGTTGTTGTTGGATTCCTTGTTCAATGTAGAAAGAAGTGAACTTTTTGTTAACATATCCTCCTCCATTGTCAGATATTAACTTAATAATTTGATGACCAAATTGTTTTTCAACAAGGACTTTATAGGCCAAGAACATGTTAAATACTTTGTGATTAAGTTTTAGGAAATAAACCCAAGTGTTATCATCCAAAATGGCACTTCTCCATCCGAGTGCCGACATTTCTCATGTTGGTACACAAAAGGACAATTTGGATTGAGGTGGCCAAAACACTATAGATGGGCATGACCTATGATACATTATCCTCAAACCAGCCTTGTATATTTTTATTATGAGTTTTGGGTTGCATACGCGACTATATGCAATGCAACTCGTGTATCCTACATTAGTATTTGCATTGCAACCCGCGTATACTTGCATACACGAGTTCCCTTTGAGAAACTCGCATGTCATACGCAAGTTGCCTATATTAATACCTGTGTATACCTTAATTCAACATTAAAAAATATAAATCGATATTAGATGAGATTAGTTGGGGCCTAATCCATAACTATCCCAACCATCTCAACCATCCCAGCCTTCGAAACCACTCTATTTCCCAAAGTATAAATAGAGGCCTTGGGGAGGGGGCTAATCAATAGATTTTGGAAAGCAAAGTTATACTGGTGGTATATCTTCAAAGTCTTGGAGCAGCAGAACTCAAAGTCCTTTGGTTGTAGAGGAGTCCTTATGTCACAAGCTGGGTTGTACTCTTATCTTATTCACCGCTTGTTAATGAAGAGAATTATTCTTCCAATCTTGTATTGAGTTTATTTCATGTATATTGGTTTAATGAATATGTTTTATTATGTTATCTATATGCTTTTCATCTAACCTCTAATATATATATGCATGAGATATTACTTAAAGGATTTGCTCTTTGCAGGTGGAGAAGTACATCCCTAGAATCTTTGGAGAGAACTAGAGCAAGAGAAGATCAAGCTTGGATCAACCGTCGCTAATCCGTTAAGTCAAGATTTTCTTCCTATTCTCATTCCCTTCCCTGTAAAAAGCTGATTGTCTACAAGTTAGTAGTAAGTTGGTAACCCTAGACCCTACGTTACAAGGGTTCTTTATCCTGAACAACACCAAGTACATCTGGAGTAATCATCAATGAAAGTTAAGAAATATTTGAAACCAGAAAAGGAAGCAGATGGAAGAATACCACACAAGTCACTATGCACAAGCTCCAAGGGAACCGAGGCGTGTCAAGAGGCACGTTTGTCAAAATTGTTTCGATGATGTTTTTCGAGTACACAACTAGAAAAAACACCATCCCTATAAGATACCATCGAAATACCTGTCACCATATTGTATTTACATAGTTGTTTCAATGAGCAATAATTTAAGTGACCAAATTGCTCATGCCAAAGTTTGCTCAAGTTATCACTATGAGCAACAGAAACTGAAGGAAAAGGTGATGACCCAAAGTTGTTAAATTTGTACAACCTGGTAATATCATCAACGATTCTGGTAGCTAGGACATGTTAAGGATATTTAAAATCTTTGATTACATCTTGGTGAGGTGTAAACGTTACAGTTTTACCTTCACCAGAATGAGTGATTTGATAGATTGGCAAAAAATTGTAGGAAATTCTTGGAACACATAGTACATCACTAAAATGACCATTATCTACTAGAACTGTTCCAGATCCTACAACACTTAGAGATCTATCATCACAATAAATATTTGTTTAGTATTACATTCATGCATAGTAGAAAATATGGCTTGATACTTAGCCATATGATAAGATGCTCCAGAATCAATGATCCATTCGTTTGAAGTAGAAGAAGAAGATGCAGTATAAAAATAACCAGAATAAAAAAGTGGATGTCCATGAAAGGTATATTTTGAAGACGAATAAAGGCTAATGTGGTGCTTCTTCAATGTTGTTTCCAATGATGTCATCTTATTGAAACAATTAGATTCATCATGATTATCTTTCTCGCAATAGTTCCAATGATGCTCAGACTTCTTTCCTTTTGGCTTGGATCCTTTGTCATTTTCTAAAGGAGGAGTCGACTGAGAGGGTTTGGGGCCCTTGTTTGGATTATTAATGCAAAAATTTTGTTTCTTGGGAGGCTTGGACTTTTCTTTCTGTTGGTCCAATAAGGCTTTCCCATATATATTTGCATTGCTATCATTCTAATATGTATGAGATTATATTTCTCTCTAATCAAGGAATCACAAAAGGATTCAAGAATAGGCTCTATATAGCTATTTGCATTCAAGGGCTCTTTCATTGAGTAAAATGGAGATACAAAAACAGAATAAGCAGGTCCAAGTTTGGAAAGAAAAATATAAATGCATTGCTTGTCTTCCCTCTTAATATTGCATTCTGCACATAAGAGTCTAAGAGTTTTGTACTTAGATAAATAATCTTGAATGCATGAAAAATCACTTGGATTTAAAGAAATCGACTCATTTTCAAGTTGATGACCTCGAATTTCATTGTGTTTACCAAACACAGCTTCCAACTTTTCCCAAGATTTATCAGGTTCATCAATTTCAAATATGTGGAATCGCATATCAGTAGATATTGACATCCCAATCAATCCACGAGCTCCATCACATTTATTTGCCCATTTTATTTTCTTATCATCATCAGTGGGTTATGTTTCTTTCCCTGAGGTAATTCTGAAAAGTCTCCTACTTCGTAAAACATCCTCCATACAATATTTCCATGAGAAATAGTTGGAACTTGTAAGTAGAATATCACAAGGGGTAGCCATATTGTAAATTAATGGCTATGAAAATAGAAAACAATGGTCTAGGTGCGAAGAGCTCGAAAAATCAAGTTGTTTAAAAAAAAATGGCACTAAAAACTGACTTTGTATGAGGAAGTTATGCTTGATCAAAGGAAATGTTGAAGATGTCCCCAATAGTGACGTGGCAGATAAAGAATTGACCAACTAAAAAAAAGAACCCCCCTCTTCCCAAGATGAACCTTTGAAACTCACTTTACAAGAAATTTGCTTTGATTGAATCACTTTTGTAAAATAAGTGAATTTCACTTTTACAATGATGTTACTTTAAATAGTGCAGCAAAGAACTAAAAGACTTAAGTGACTCGCTTTTTTTAAATTAAAGTGAGAAACTTTTTTACAATAAAATAACTTAAAAAATAGAAATTGCATGCACTCTGTAGAAAATTAACTTAATAAGACTTGAACTCAAGTCTTATTAAAGAATAAAGCAACTTTGAACCAAGTAAACCAATATTAAAAGGTACGTAAAATAAAGGAAGGAGAAAGGGGGATTTTTTTTTTACTCTTCTATCTCGATCTCCGTGCTTGCTTCTTTTCCTGCAAATCACACACACACCGATAAAAATAAAATAAATAAAAAATTTCCACACTTTTGGGTTTAGATCCCGTTGGCTTTCCCGGAAATTCTATGTTCTCTCTTTGTTTCTGATTCGCCGCGATCACACAAGGCACACGACAAAGAGCATACGCAGTAGAGAAAAACATTTTCCCTTTCTATTTCTGATTCGTCACGATCGCGCAAGGTGCACGAAAAAGAGAAAACATAGACAGAAAAGGCAACAATCCAAATCTAAAACAAAAAAATTAGATCTAATAATAAAGCTGATAAAATCTGAGAAATTAAAAAAAATTAAAAAAACGTCATTGTAAAATTATACCTTCGGATCTGATGAAATAGGCGTATCTGATGACCTAAAGGACCTCCCATCCTCAAGACATACATCAAAATCAATCAAAAGATAAGGCTTCTAACTACCAATGTTCATAGGTTTAATAATAGGGTAAACAGATGGAGAACTTACTATGCTGGAAAATTCATATATAAAGCAATTACATGTAAATGGCTAATTAAAACAAGGAAAAATACTTGCAATTCAATTCATCAACATATAGATATGATGATAGCTATCAGATATTAGATAACATGAATAAACCTGAATCAAACATTCAAGCACAAGCACATAACAAAAAAGATATGGAAGCTAAACATATAATAGCAAAAGAGCTTATATTAGGTCATGAATAACATGAGAAGCTTGGGAATGATAATGGTCTACAGGTCCCCAAAGTCGAACCCTTGCTTCAAAATAAGTCTTAGGATTTATATCCTTTACAAAAATATTCAGATCCTGAAAATTTGGATCTCATTTACTAAAAATAGATAAAATAAATGTTTTTTGCAAAATTAGGTCAAAAACCCTAATTTAAGTACTAGTCTATCTAACTCTAACACTTGTTCACTCATTGAACTATTTGATAACTGCAGTGATCACTGAAGTAGAGCTTTAACATGTTATCTAATAGATAAGCCACGATTGGTCAAAAATAGGTAGGGTTTGTGACCCATTTCTCCTTGATCGCACCCTCAAAACTGGAACAGACCCCCTCCACTGGTGCTTTTAATCAATTTTGAGATTAATCATTCACCCCTGAGGTGTTTGTACCCATCAAAACTGGTTATGTGTCTAAACATATCATTCTGCACCCTTTTGCGCTTTCGATGGTTAAGGAAGCAGAATCCTGGGTCTGTTAGCTGTCGAAAGCTTTGCTTTCAGTGGCTAATGAACAGCTGTTGCGTTCGCCTAAGCCACCGAAAGCTCTGTTTTCTGCAAAATTTTATTAGCTTTTAAATCAATCTTCTATAGCTTTTACCTCTGTCTCTCTAACAATTCTTCCATTTGCCTAGGGTTTGACTGAGTAGTGGCATCATGAGCTGCCTCAGGATCCTGAAAGATTGTTGTTGCCTCTGCTAGGGTTTCTAGTGCAAAGTGAGCCTAAGAGATAGGGTTTGAGTTGGAATTATTCATCTGCAGCCTCAGAAGTCTGATCATTTTGTAAAGCCTGGTGGTGTCCTTCATAAACCTCTGATTCCTTTTTTGCAGCAGGAAATACCTCCCTTTCATTTCTAGCAGGGAATTACTCAATTGAGTGTTTTTCTTGGTTAATACAGCATTAGTTCTTTTTATCTCTCTTTCTAAAACTTCCAGCTCATATACTTGCCTTAACAGCTAGTTGACTCTTTGTGACCTAGGCTTGTTGGAGGAAGCCTTTTCCACTGGTTCACCCTGGTCTTCTTTTGGTGTGGGTGATGGGAATTCTTCATTTTCTGCTGCAACCTGCTCTTTTAGGTCAAATTCTTCCTCCCTTTCTTCTTTTGAGTCTGAGTAGGGTAAGTTCAGAATATTTCCACTTTGTGTCGGGGCCTCCTTTTCCTTTCCACTAAAGTCCAGGTTTGTTTTAGCTTGGTTGGTTTTACGAGTGGGAGAAGGTTGATCCACTGTTACTTGTGAGAGAGCCCTCCTCTTCATTTTTCCACTCCTGGGGGTGGTGGATTTATTTGAAGGTGACTTTCCATTATCTTCTGGATGTAGGCTTGTTTCAAACTCATTCCAAAATAAAAAATATTCCGATGCTATATTTCTCCTTTACAACAATTCTTGAACTATGAGTTGTATCAGGCCATGGTGAGATAACCTTCCTACAATTTTAGTGGGCTGGGTCTTGACTTGATGGGCCATCTTGGTTAAGCACTTGTGGAGGTAGAAGGGTAGGTTTAAAGGGATTCTTCTTGTAAAATTATTCATTAATTTAAAGTGATAAATCATCACCCTGATATACCTTCCTTCACAGGTTATGTAAACCAATATTGCTTTCAATAATTGATGCCACCTCTCCTCTAGCTAGGTGAATGGAACACTTTTATTCCATACAACATCTTTGTGTTCAGGTTTAAAATATGATCTGAACTCCACATTTTTAGTAATGGTGGTCTTAAACCATTTCTCCCCAGTTTTTGGGAGTTTTGTCACTTCTGCAATTACGGTTTCATCCACTAGGAATTCCTCCTTGCCTATCAGTGCCTTAGAGCCATCAAAATAAAGAGAAAATTCTTCTGCAACTTGTTGGGGTCAACCCTGGATTTTCTCACAAAACATATAACAGCCTACATCTTTGAAGAATTGGTAGACTTCTAGATGTGACTCAAGATAGCTGATGTCCCCTAGTTCTTGTCTGAGAGTAGGTCCTCCTTTCTTCATCTCTCGACTATGCTTCTAGTACCTGCAAAAAACAAAATTTGAATTATGTAAATGGAGATTAGCACGCTGGTTTCAGGGATGGCCTTGAGCAGTAAGGATGCATGCAGACAATGAGGAGTGTACTGAAGAAATGGTGCTGATTTTGAGGGTTTAACTACTCGATTGGTAATTGAGTAAGATGATGATGGATTCTGGTGATAACCTCAAGATAGACAGCCTAGTAATCATTTCCAACTAGGACTTGATGCTTCGTAGAGGTGTTATTGCGGTCATGGGACAGATGGAGGGCAGATTAGGGTTTTGATTTTCATCAGTCATTTCAGATAACTATCGATATTTTAGCTGCCAATTTATGGTTTATTGCAGTCCCCCGGTCTTTTGGTGGTTTAAAGAGCTAGATTATGACATGCCTCATGCTGACAAGTTTGATTCTGATGGACAGATAACCATTTTTCATTTTTGGCCTTTTCATTGGTTAAGAGAATCTAGGGTTTAATTTGCAAGCTGCTGAAAGAGGGGCCTTTCGGTGCCTAATGAACCGTTGGTCCGTTTTCCTAAGCCACCGAAAGCTTCCTTTCCAAAAATGTATTTAATTATATTTCAATGGTTAATGTCTTCATGGAACCACTTGATATGCTACCGAAAGTTGGGCCTTTCAGTGGCTAATGAACTGTTGTTGAGTTCACCTAAGCCACCGAAAGTTCCATTTATAAAAAACGTGATCAACAAGCTTTCGGTGGTTAATGTGGTCCTAAGTCAAAACTGTTAGATGCCGAAAGCTGGGCTTTTTGGTGGCTAATGAACTGTTGGAAATTTCGTCTAAGCCACCGAAAGTTAAAACTTTCAAATTTCTTGAAAAACAGAGCACCAGATATTCCAACTTTGCTAGTCACCCAAACATCTTTCATAATATGACCTGAAATCTTCATCACTATCAAAATATAAATTATCTGAGTGGACTTATTGAAAATTGATTTATTTAGGAGATAACATCTAGCTCCTACTCAGGGATGGAAACCTCCCTGTGAGGTCCCAAGAACCCCAGACCAAAATGTCTTTCTTGAAAAAAAATAAGAATTAAACCTATCTTCAGCTATTCCATTGGGCATGGAATTTATTTTGTAAGCAAAAACAATCTACTAACTAATATTTTACAATAACAAGGCCTTAAAGCCTCAGATAAAATAGAGTTTCAGAAATCACCCATTTACTGGACCATAAAACACCTCCTCTCTTTCCATATTTTTCAATTTGAAGGTGTTGTTCAAATGCACTTGAGCTATCACAAAGGGGACTATCCACAGAGAGTCAAAATTTCCATGCTTTCCCTTGTCTTGCCTGACAGTATCCCACTTGAGGACCCAATCTCCAACCTGAAAGTTGTCCACTTTTTCCCTTTTATCAAAAATAACCTTGATCTTCTTTTAATGAGCTTCTGACCTTTCCATCACCTGTTCCCTGACTTGCTGCAACTCCACCAAAATCAAGCATCCTCCTCACCATGTCATTTGGTTCATCCTATTCCTCCTGAAATAATTTTGCAACTAGCAGGATCAGCTGAATGGGAAAAATGGCCTTAGTACCATAAACCAATTTGAAAGGAAAAGTCCCTATGGATATCTTGTCAGTCACTCTATCAGCCTATAGAGAAAATTTCAGCTTAAAATCCCAGCTTTTCTAATTATTCTCCAATAGTTTCCTGATGATCTTGACTAGGCTTTTATTGGATGACTCAGCAAGGCCATTGCCTTGAGGGTAATAGGAAGTGGAATGCACCAATTGAATGCACATTGACTCACACATGTTAACCAATTCCCCGGCTTTGAAAGCTGGTGTATTATCAGTCACTAGCCTTACTCGGAAGCCAAACTTGATAAAGATGTTCTCATATAAAAACCTCATGATAAACTGGTGAGGGGCATTCCTTGTAGGTACTGCCTCTATCCACCTGGTGAAATAGTATGTGGCTACTAGGATCCATTTGTGTTGACCACTGGATGAAGGATTAATTTCACCTATGAAATCAAGACCCCACTGCTGAAAATGACCAGTCACTACAATAGGTCTAAGGGGCAAGGATCTGAGCTGTTACTTTCCTATGAATCTTTGGCACTTGTCATAGGCTCTTACAAAGGTACACACATCAGAGAAAAGAATGGGCCAATAGTACCCAGCCCTCAGGATCTTATGGGTTGTGGTATTCCAGTAATGATGGCCTCCACATATGCTTGAATGAAACTGATGCATGACCTAGACTGACTCTTCTTTATCTAAGCATCTCAACAAAACACCAAATAGATCTTTCCAATACAGCAGTTTATCAATTACACAAAATTTAAATGATTTAAGTTTAAGAGCCCATGCCTGATTTAGAGTGAATCTAGGGGGAACTTCTAAATTTTGCAGGAAATGAATAATACCTAAGTACCACTCACATGAGGACAAGTTCTCAGCTACTTGTTGATTGTCATTCTGCTCCTGAACTTCCTTTGCTACTGTTTCTGCTGCTATCTCTGTCTGCAAGTTAGCTGAAGTTATACCAATAAAACTCATTCCCAAAAGATCACAATTTTCTTTAGCCATGAGTTTAGCTAGACCTTGGCCTTTCACTAACTTGGTGGGCTTTACTTCTATGTAAAACTCAATAAGCTTGGCTATCCATTTAGCTCTCTTTCCATTAATGTTAGGTTGAGTTAATACATCCTTTACATCAACTGAAGGGACATAGGCAAGGACTATGGCATGTAGAATGTA
This sequence comes from Pseudotsuga menziesii, assembly GCA_001517045.1. Taxonomy (NCBI): domain Eukaryota; kingdom Viridiplantae; phylum Streptophyta; class Pinopsida; order Pinales; family Pinaceae; genus Pseudotsuga; species Pseudotsuga menziesii. The sequence goes on along the minus strand of LPNX010936351.1, from coordinate 59,152 downwards.
AACCCTGAAGGCTTTCAATGACTTGATGATAGCATAGGCCTACTTTTCAACGAGATCATATTTTAGTTCAGCATCCCTCAATGTATTGCTAAAAAGGGCAATAGGGTGATCAAGGCATTCATCATCTTTTTGTAACAGCACAATTGCCACGGTGTCTTAGGATGCAAAGGAAAAAATGTAGAAACCCTTGGTGTAGTCTGGACTAATCAGAGTGGGAGCTTCCATGATAGCCTTCTTGATTTCCTCAAAAGAGCTTCTTGCTTTCTCTGTCCATTTGATTTCAGCGTCCTTTCTTAGCATAGAGGTTATGTGTTTTACCAACTCAAAAACGTTTGGGATAAACCTCCTGACAAAATTTATCTTACCCAGAAATGACTTAATATCCCTTTTTGACCTAGGTATGGACAACTTTTGGATTGCTTCAACTCAAACAGGATCAATCTGCACACCTTCAACTGAGACTATGTGACCTAGGAGTTTTCCCTTTCTGAGTGCAAATAGAGACTTCTTCGGGTTCAGTGATATCCCAAATTTTCTACATTTCAGAAATACCCTCCTCAATTGTTGCAATGTTCTTCATGGCTGCGGGAGTAAATAGTGAGGTCATCAAAGTATACGAGAAAAAATTTGTCTTTCAATACTACAAAATCTAGGTCCAGTGCTCTTTGAAAAGTGGCCCCCGCATTCATCATCCCAAATGGAATTTTGGCATACATCAAGGTGCCCCAGGGAGTGCTAAACGCAGTTTTTTCTTGGTCATCAGGGTGCAAAGCAACTTGGTTGCATCCAGAGATACCATCCAGGAATGACATGACACTAGCCCCTAAGACTCTTTGCAATAGGTGTTCCATCTTGAGTAGTGGATAGTTATCTTTCTTGGAGCATTTGTTCAGGTTTCTAAAATCCACACATAACCTAATCTCCCCATTCTTCTTCCTTACCACTACTAAATTTGCAATCCATTTAGAATACCTGAGGGGAATTATGATTTTGGCTTTAAGGAGCTTTTGGATTTCCTTTTCAATCACAGGCAACAGGAGAGGACTGATGGATCTGAGCTTTTGTTTGAAAGGGACGGTGTCCTTCTCCAGGGGAATCCTATGTTGGATGATACTAGTGTCATAGGTTTTCAGGTCACTGTATTCCCAGGCAAAGATATCAGCAAACTCTTTCATCAGACTACAAAATTTTGACCTCTGATCAATAGTCAACTCGGTGGACAGATTTATGGGTTTTGGATGACTTTGGCTGTCTATGTTTTGCTCTTGGATAGCAAGATCTTTCTCCTTCTTGGAAGGTTTAAAAGGGACATCATTATGATCAAATAGCTCTTCCAGGGGTACCAAACCCCGAGGTATATAATTGCTAGGTATCTACACAATGTTCTGATCACCTACTTTATCCTTTAACTTGAGCTTCTGGGATTCTTCCATATTTAGGTTTTCTTGATCAATATGCATATCAAAGAATTCATCTACTACCTGGAGGAATTTACTAAGCTCATCATAATTCTCAAAAACCTTCCAAAATTTTACATTGTCAGTTAGGGATGGCCTGTACTTGACTTGGATATCATAGCTCAGCCTAGGAGGTAAAGAGGGAACAAACAGACTTGCATAGACAGCAAGGGAATCAGCCAGATGATTCATAGCCCTAGGTACATATGAGAGTTCAAAAAACATGAAGGAGCCCCTGAGTTTCCATACCTCATCTCTGTATGCCTTCAATCTGACATTCTTTGCTTGAAAATTATTGTTCAGCTACTGTATGATGAGATCTGCATCTCCAAATATATTTATGCACATGATTCCCATTTCTTTATCATCCTTCACTACTAGCAGCAACGCCTCGTATTCTGTTATGTTGTTAGTAGTCTTGAAACCCAACTTATAAGACAAATGTATAGTCTCTTTTGAAGGAGAAATCAAGACTATTCTTGCACCTGCTAAGGCTTGAGTAATGGCCCCATCAAAAAACATGTTCCATACATAGGTGGCACGGGTGCTTCACTTGTTGACCAATATCCTATCACGTTAGTTCATATTGTGGGTTTTAAAATTATCAAAAATTGAACCAATATATTACACATATTGGGGGGGATGAGGGGTTTAAGGTGGGGGTGGGTAGGGTGGTTTATAAGGATTGAGGTATAAAAATGGGTGGGGAGGAGGTTTTAAGTATTGGGAGGGGGTCTGAATAAAAATAGTTTGGGTCAATATCTCTAGAAATTAAGGGTATTCTTTAATATCCCATGATCGCACGCGCTATGTGACAGGTTCACTAAGTGAAGTCCCCGTGATAGGTGGTTACCTCCTCAGGGGGATGATAGGTGGGCTTTGTAAGTTGTATGGGTGTTGGCTGGTAATCGTCTATCTGCAGGATGCATGCCCAAAGTCTATGTCTACTGCATATATTGGATGGTTTATAGAGTTTTTGGCATTACTGATGATATAGGTGCACTGGTTCTCTCTGTAGAGTCTCTTCGTCTCCCCTCCAAACATTGGAATTGTAGCATATGTAAGGTCCATCTAAAGGGTACCACCTAGCCTTTTACTACATGAGCGAGACAAAAGGAGGCCAAACTTAGGTGGGATATCAGCTACCACTATGTCCATCACTATACTTTTTGAAGGCAATTGGGAGAGGTTTATGACAAGGTCTTTGATGAGGCCCAATCATTTGACCTTCCTGGAGTCAAATGAGAACAGATCATGGTAAGGTTTTGTAATTCTAAGGCCAAGCTCATCCATCACAGCTTTTAGCATTAGGTTATGGGAAGCTCCTGGGTGCAGCAAATAGTTTTGAAGGATTTTATCATGGATATTCAGAGATATGTAGAAATGTGGGCAAGACTCATCCCCCTCTTCAATCATAGGGCCTAGGATTATTGTGGGCTTATCATCTTGCAAGTTCACAAAGTCAGAATCTAGGGGAGTTCTTGGCTGAAGGGATTTCAGTATGGATGCCTTGAAGGCCTCATTCTTCATCATTTATATCAAGGGCAAAGGGATTTTTAACTTCTAAATTTCTAACTCAAGATTGAAAGCATAGGACAATTTGTCAGAAGTACTTACCTCTTGTGGTGTGTATTTGAGCTGAATAGGATCATGAGCTGATGGTTGTAATGGCCTTTGCTGTTGTTTTGGAGGAACAATCATCTTTTTGCGGGGGAAGTAATCTTCCTAGCCTGAGGAGCAGGCTACTTTGTAGGGGCGGGAATCTTCTTCATAGGAGCAACAATTCTAGATCTCAAATTATACCCTTCCTGATCATCTTCTCGATACAGAGATTCTTCCATGATCTGTTCATTCATGAGGGCTTCCTCATAGTCTGCTTGTGTCACAAAAGAGAGATCTACTTCATCCTCCATACAGTTGATATTGTCTTGTGCCTCTCCTTCTTCCTAATTGAACTCTGGTTCTTCTTCTAGTACAACATTTTGAAAAGGAGCTTTGATCCTTTGATCCTCAGCTTGATTCCTATCTTAGGAGGAATCGAAAAAACCACAGTAGTCATGATTGTATATCCACGTTTCAAATCCAAAGCAGGATCCATCATCAGGACAGTTTGTCGAGTAACATGAAGAGTGAAAGAGCTGAATAAATAGTGATGGGATGCGATGACAAGAGGATGTGGGTTCAAAGAGTTCATGGATGGAAGCAACGAATAAAAGCCCTAATTTGTTTAAAGCATCAATTGTTTATTGGAAAATTTTAAAATTGTAATTTTAAATTTACTATTATAATTATTAACCAGTTTTTAATTATAGTTTTAAACTAAAACAAAATTTGAATAAGTTTAAACCAATGTAGGTTAGGTTTAAAGTATTGTTTATATTTTTTTAATTCTATTGTTTAATGTTTTATATAAAGATTTAAATCATTGTTTTTTAATTTATATAAATCTTTATTAAAAAAAAATTAATTAACCATTTTTTTTAAATTTTAATAATCTTCATTAAACTTATAAATAAAAATTATAAGTTTATAAGTTTAAAATTATAAGTTTATAGGTTTAAATTTTTGTAAACTTATAAATCAAGTTTATAGATTTAGGTTAATTTTGCTTAGTTAGAGTATGGTTTAAAAATTTTATTAATGTTTTTTATAAAGACTTTAAATTATTAACCATTGTTATATAAAACTTTATTAAAATTTTTATTAACCAATGTTTTTAATTTTATAAGTCTTTATTTAATTTTTAATATAATTTTATACCAATACTAATTATTGGTAATTTTATATAATTCTTACCAATACTATTATTGGTAATAGTTTAGAAAAGTTGTTAGTTAATTTTCCTTCAATTTTTAAACTTATAGTTTTAAATAATTTTTAGTTATGATTTTAAAAAGTTTTTTATAAAATTAATTTTTAATGGTTTTAAAAAATTTTAATTTTTAATTGTTTAAGAAGGGTTTGAGAATTTCAAAAGTTGAAATTCATAATTTAAATTTGAAATTTTATATTTTAAGTAGGGTTACTTGACTTAAAGAAAGAAGGATTATCTACTTAATTTAGTTTTGAGGATAGAGGGAAGCCAGTTTGTACTAACTTCGAGGCCTCCATCTCTATTCAGATTGTCTGGATGTTTGATGTTTTCCAGGGCTTCCCTAAATTTTCTTTTAAAATAGTGGTTTTCTTTGCCTAGGATTTTGGTGTTTTCAAGGAAAATTTGATGTTTGGTTTTGGCGCAATGTTCTGCCAAGGCCGAGGTACAGACTCATTCAATCCTCATGTCAGATTCATGTTCTTTAAGTCTAGTGTGGAAAGATCGTCCAGTCTCACCTATATAGCTAATATTGCACAAACACGGGATGTTGTAGACTCCCCTAAGTTGTTTTGGGTCGATCGGGTCTGTTATAAATTTCATTTTTTGTTTAATAGTTTATAAGGGTTTGAATGAAGTTGTAATATTACTCCTATTAAGGATTCTGGATATCTTGTTAGTGACCCCTTGGATGTAAGGTAAGTAGGCTCTTGATTCCTATCTCTTTGAAGGATCTAAGCTGGTGGGTTGTTTCTTCTGTAAGGGACAAAATTAGGGTTTCTGTTAGCAAAATCATTTGGCCCTTTACCCCTCACAGTTATTTGCCCTCGGTCTTTTAGTCTAGACATTTCAGCTGTCAAACTATCAAACATTTTGGCCATTTTCTTCATCTTGCTCTCTAATGAAGAATCCCCTAGAGGATCTGAGGGTTGCTTCTTTCTGTCAATTTTTCCTTTAACCTTCTGAGATGCAACAATATTTGATTCCACTTCAAGGGCAGCATCTTGCATGAGTGACAAAGAAGGTGATATTATTTCTCTGAGAAGAAGACAGAATTATGAATCAAAGGCATTGGCATAGGTGATTTTGGCTAAAGTGTCAGTTGGCTTGATCTCAGCAGGGATCTTGCCGAACATCTTGTTAAATATTTTGGTGAAGTTAGAAACAGACTCACCATTCTCTCTCTTTAGGATTCTAAACTCAGTGATATAGTAGAGGTGGTGTCTTCTCTCTCCCAAATGCTTCAGAAATATGTCATCTAGGGCTTTAATGCCTGCTATGGGTGCAACAGGAAACTCTTTGAACCATTTCATAACCTGACCAGCTAGACTTTGCACAAAAACCCTAGTCCACACATCCTCTTGTTCGATGTTTATATTCTCAGCATAACTGTAGAAGGCCTCTAGGTGTTCTTCAGCTGTAAATTCTCCCTCCCCGGTAAATTTAGGCATGTACTTGAAATAATCTCCAATAGGCATAGCAGCGAGAGGGTTAGGCAAAATTAGAGGGGCATATCTGGCCACAAGGATCCTTTCCATTTCGGTCAAAGGGACATTCATATTGGAAGTGGGTATGGAAAGGGCAGAAAGAGATATTGCTGGTGTGAGTGGTCGCTGAGAGAATATTCGGGGTGGATTTATCTCAGTGGAGTCACCAGGGATTGGATCTACATAAGCAGCAGTGCTTAAAGATTCATCAACCCTAAATTTTTCTGATTCAATTATAATTTCTTGAGAATTATATGTTTCAGCAAAAGGAGATTGAAATGGAGGTCCATTTGATATAACAGCAGAAATACCTCTTGAAATACCTGATGTGGCTTCCCTTGCAGCTCTGGAGGTCTGTTTGAGTGAAGCCCTAGCTCTTCTTAGAATCTCTTCTGGTTCTGAAACAAGTGTTATTGGTGGCCCTTGAGGGTTTGCTCTGGTACTTGGTCTTCTTGAAACCACCTTATCCCAATGGAGTCGCCAGATAGATGATTACAACCAAAATAGTGTCCAAACTTTGTCTATCATCAAAGCATGATCTATGTCGTCTCCCAGGGAAGTTGAGCTTCAATCTCCTCTCCCCGGCAATAGCGTCAATTTGTTATCACTCCAGCAAACTCCTCTAGGTTGTAGCTCGAGGATGCCTGGTAACTTAAATTTTTTTATGGTTTTCTAAATTGGATCAAGTCGAATGACCTAAAGGACCTCACGCGCTCAAGACATGCATAAAAATCAATCAAAAGATAAGGCTTCTAAATACCAATGTTCAAAGGTTTGATAATAGGGTGAACAGATGGAGAACTTGCTATGCTGGAAGATTCATATATTAAGCAATTACATATAAATGGCTAATCATAACAAGGAAAATTACTTGCAATTCAATTCATCAACATACAGATAGGATGACATCTATCAAATATTAGGTAACATGAATAAACCTAAATCAGGCATTCAAGCACAAGCACAGAACAGAAAGATATGGAAGCTGAATATATAATAGCAAAAGAGCTTATATTAGGTCATGAATAACATGAGAAGCTTGGTAATGGTAATGGTCTCTAGGTCCTCGAATTCGAACCCTTGCTTCAAAATAAGTCTTAGTCTTTAAAGCCTTTACAAAAATATTCAGATGCTGAAAAGTTGGATCTGATTTACTAAAAATAGATAAAATAAATGTTTTTTGCAAAATTAGGTCAAAAACCCTAATTTAAGTACTAGTTTATCTAACTCTAACACTTGTTCACTCATTGAACTATTTGATAACTACAATGATTATTGAAGTAGAGCTGTAACCTGTTATCTGATAGATAAGCCATGGTTGGTCAAAAACAGGTAGGGTTTGTGACCCATTTCTCCTTGATCACACCCTCAAAACTAGAACAGACCCCCTCCACTGGTGCTTTTCATCAATTTTGAGCTTAATCATTCACCCCTGAGGTGTTTGTACCCATCAAAACCGGTTCTACGTGTAAACATATCATTCTGCACCCTTTTGCGCTTTCGGTGGTTAAGGAAGCAGAATCCTGGGTCTGTTAGTTGTCGAAAGCTCTGCTTTCGATGGTTAATGAACAGCTGCTGCGTTCGCCTAAGCCATCGAAAGCTCTGTTTTTGCAAAATTTTATTAGCTTTTAAATCAATATTCTACAGCTTTTACCTCTGTCTTTCTGGTAATTCTTCCATTTGCCTAGGGTTTGACTGAGTAGTAGCATCAATAGCTGCCTCAGGATCCTGAAAGCTTGTTGCTCCCTCTGCTAGGGTTTCTAATGCAAAGTGAGCCTGAGAGCTAGGGCTTGAGTTGGAATTCTTCATCTGCAAACTCAGAAGTTTGATCATCCTGTAAATCCTGGTGTTGTCCTTCATAAACCTCTGATTCCTTTTTGTAGTAGGAAATACCTTCCTTTCATTTCTAGCAGGGAATTATTCAATTGAGTGTTTTTCTTGGTTAATACAGCATTAGTTCTTTTTATCTCTCTTTCTAAATCTTCCAGTTCATATACTTGCTTTAACAGCTGGTTGACTCTTTGTGAACTAGGCTTGTTGGAGGAAGCCTTTTCCACTGGTTCACCCTGGTCTTCATTTGGTGTGGGAGATGGAAACTCTTCATTTTTTGCTGCAACCTGCTCTGTTAGGTCAACTTCTTCCTCCCTTTCTTCTTCTGAGTCTGAGTAGGGTAAGTTCAGAATATTTCCACTTTGTGTTGGGGCCTCCTTCTCCTTTCCACTGAAGTCCAGGCTTATTTTAGCTTGGTTGGTTTTAGAAGTGGGAGAAGGCTGATCCACTATTACTGGTGAGATAGCCCTCCTCTTCCTTTTTCCACTCCTAGGGGTGGTGGATTTCTTTGAAGGTGACTTTCCTTTATCTTCTGGTTGTAGGCCTGTTTCAAACTCATTCCAGAATAAAAAATATGCCCATGCTATATTTCTCCTTTTGCAGCAATTCTTGAACTATGAATTGTATCAGGCCATGGTGAGATAACCTTCCTACGATTTTAGTGGGTTGGGCCTTGACCTGATGGGCTATCTTGGTTAAGCTCTTATGGAGGCAGAAGGGTAGGTTTAAAGGGCTTCTTCCTGTAAAATGGTTCATTAATTTAAAGTGATAAATCATCACACTGTTATACATTCCTTCATAGGTTATGTAGACCAAGATTGCTTTCAATAATTGCTGCCACCTCTCCTCTAGCCAGGTGGATGGAACATTTTTCTTCCATACTACATCTTTGTGTTCAGGTTTTAAATATGATCTGAACTCCACATTTTTAGTAATGGCAGTCTTAAACCATTTCTCCCCAGTTCTTGGGAGTTCTGTCACTTCTGCAATTAGGGTTTCATCCACTAGGAACTCCTCCTTTCCTATGAACGCCTTAAAGCCATAAAAAGAAAGAGTAAATTCTTCTGCAACTCGCTAGTGTGAACCCTAGATTTTCTCACAGAACCTGTAACATCCTGCGTCTTTGAATAATTGGCAGACTTCTGGATGTGACTCAAGATAGCTTATGTCCCCTAGTTCCTTTCTGAGAGTAGGTCCTCCTTTCTTCATCTCTGGACTGTGCTTCTAGTACCTACAAAAACCAAAATTCGAATTCTGTAAATGGAGATTAGTTTGTTGGTTTCAGGGATGGCCTTGAGCATTAAGGATGCATGGAGAGAATGTGGAGTGTACTAAAGACATGGTGCTTATTTTGAGGGTTTAACTACTCGATCGGTAATTGAGTAAGATGATGATGGATTCTGGTGATAACCTTGAGATAGCTAACCTAGTAATCATTTCCAACTGGGACTTGATGCTTCGTAGAGGTGTTATTGTGGTCGTGGGACAGATGGAGGGCGGATTAGGGTTTTGATTTCCATCAGTCATTTCCAATGTTATCAAAACCCAACCGGTTTTGAAAAAAAAACCCGGTTTGACCGGTTTACAAGCGTCACCGAGTCAAATCACGCACTCAAACTGTTTTTGGCTGGTTCCATACGAAATTGGTCGGTTTCAAGGATGATGGCAACCAGTTCCGTACAAAACCTCTTGGTTTTCTTCAAACCGTCTGGTTCAGTACAAAACCGGCCAGTTCTGTACAAAAACGCCAATGACCCCCAAAAACAGCTAATTTCACATTCTTTCAATAAAATAAAAAATAGTGTCCACGTGTGAGCTATTTAATTGACCCACAACCCTTCTAATTTTATGAAAGGAGGCTCCCACCCTCCATATCAATTAGATTTAATTGTGGATGGATTTGGGCCCTCTTCCACAACAAGAGGATGTGAACATTGATGTTGCAGTTAGACAAGTGCCTTCAAGCATAGGGGAGTCAAGCCATGCTCATTTTGAGGATGTAGATGATGACTCTAAGTCTGAGCATGAGGACTTAGATAATTATGATAAATGATTAGAATCATTAGATTGTAGATTCTAGAGTCTAAACTGCAGTCATATGCTTATATTTTGACTTTAGAGGTCATTTATAACCTCTTTGTTGATGTACTTTTCTTTAGTTATGTATTTGCAATAGATGCTATTTTGGTTTTATACGCTCTTACTTGTTATAAACATGAGAAACTTGACATATTTGTCTATAATGGTTTGAATTCATATGGATGCACATGGATATATATGTATTTTTGAAAATATGAATGTTTTATGTAATTTTGCTCAACCAGTTTTTTGATCCAGTTTCTTTCTATGTTTTTGTCCGGTTCCGGTTCCCAGGGTCGGTTAGTTCGACCACCGGTTCGGTTCTGATAACATTGGTCATTTTAGATAACTAACAATCTTTTAGCCACCAATTTATGGTTTACTGTAGTCCCCCGGTCTTTTCAGTGGTTTAAAGAGCTATATTATGACATGCCTCATGCTAACGAGTTTGATTTTGATGGACAGATAACCATTTTCTTTTTTTAGCCTTTTCTGTGGTTAAGAGAATCTAGGGTTTAATTCGCAAGCTGCCGAAAGCAGGGCCTTTCGGTGGCTAATGAATTGTTTCTCCGTTCGCCTAAGCCACCGAAAGCTTCCTTTCCAAAAAATTATTTAATTAGATTTCGGTGGTTAATGTCTTCCTGGACCCACTTGCTAAGCTACCGAAAGCTGGGTCTTACGGTGGCTAATGAACTGTTGGTGAGTTCGCCTAAGCCACTGAAATTTCCCTTTATAGAAAACATGATCAATAGGATTTCGGTGGTTAATGTGGTCCTGAGTCAAAACTGTTAGCTGCCAAAAGCTGGACTTTTTGGTGGCTAATGAATTGTTGGAAAGTTTTCCTAAGCCACCGAAAGCTAAAACTTTCAAACTTCTTGAAAAACAGAGCACCAGATATTCCAACTTTGTTAGTCACCCAAACATCTTTCATAATATGACCTGGAATCTTCATCACTATAAAAAAATAAATTGTCTGCGTAGACTTATTGAAAATTGATTTATTTAGGAAATAACATCTGGCTCTTACTCGGGGATGGGAACCTCCCTGTGAGGTCCCAAGAACCCCAGACCAAAATTCCTTTCCTAAAAAAAAATAAGAATTAAACCTATCTTCTACTGTTCCATTGGGCATGGAGTTTATTTTGTAAGCAAAAACAATCTAATAACTAATATTTTACAATAATAAGGCCTTAAAGCCTCAGATGAAATAGAGTTTCAGAAATCGCTCATTTACTGGGCCATCAAACACCTCCTCTCCTTCCATATTTTGCAATTTGAAGGTGTTGTTCTGATTCACTTGAGCTATCACAAAGGGGCATATCTACAAAGAGTCAAACTTTCCATGCTTTCCCGTGTCTTGCCTAACAGTATCCCACTTGAGGACCCAATCTCCAACCTAAAAGTTGTCCACTTTTGTCATTTTATCAAAAATAACCTTGATCTTCTTTTGATGAGATTCTGACCTTTACATCACTTGTTCCCTGACTTGCTGCAACTCCACCAAATCAAGCATCATCCTCACCATTTCATTTGGTTCATTTTGTTCCTCCAGAAACAAGTTTGCAACTGGCAGGATCAGCTGAATGGGAAAAATGGCCTCAGTACCATAAACCAATTCGAAAGGAGAAGTCCCTGTGGATCTCTTGTCAATCACTCTATCAACCCATAGAGAAAATTTCAACTTAGAATCTCATCTTTTCTGATTATTCTCTAATAGTTTTCTGATGATCCTGACTAGGCTTTTATTGGATGACTCGGCAAGGCCATTGCCTTGAGGGTAATAGGAAGTGGAATGTACCAATTGAATTCCCATTGACTCACACATGTTAACCAATGCCCTGGCTTTGAAAACTGATGCATTATCAGTCACTAGCCTTACTGGGCAACCAAACTTGATAAAGATGTTCTCATATAAAAACATCATGATAACCTGGTGAGTGGCATTCATTGTAGGTACTGCCTCTATCCACTTGGTGAAATAGTCTGTGGCTACTAGGATCCATTTGTGCTGACCACTAGATGAAGGATTCATTTCAACTATGAAATCAAGACCCCACTATTGAAAAGGACCATTCACTACAATAGGTCTAAGGGGCAAGTATCTGAGCTGCTACTTCCCTATGAATCTTTGGCACTTGTCGCAGGCTCTTACAAAGGTACACAAATTGGAGAAAAGAATGGGCCAATAGTACCCAGCCCTCATAATCTTATGGGTTGTGGTCTTCCAATAATGATGGCCTCCACATATGCTTGAATGAAACTGATGCATGACTTGAACTGACTCTTTTTTATCTAAGCATCTCAACAAAACACCAGACAGATCTTTCCAATATAGCAGTTTATGAATTACACAAAATTTAATTGATTTGAATTTAAGAGCCCGTTCCTAATTTAGAGTGAGTCCAAGGGGAACTTCTAAATTTTGCAGGGAATGAATAATACCTGAGTACCACTCACATGAGGACAAGTTCTCAGCTACTTGTTGACTGTCATTCTGCACCTAAACTGCCTATGCTGCTGTTCCTGCTGCTATTTCTGCTACTATCTCTGTCTATAGGTTAGCTGAAGTTATACCAATAAAATTCATTCCCAAAAGATCACAATTTTTTTTAGCCATGAATTTAGCTAGACCTTGGCCTTTCACTAACTTGGTGGGATTTACTTCTATGTCAAACTCAATAAGCTTGGCTATCCATTTAGCTCTTTTTCCATCAATGTCAGGTTGAGTTAATACATCCTTTACAGCAGCTGAAGGGACATAGGAAAGAACCATGGCATGTAGAATGTAAAATCTGACGGCTTTCAATGAATTGATGAGAGCATAGGCCTGCTTTTCAATGGGATCATATTGTAGTTCACCATCCCTCAATGTCTTGCTAAAAAAATCAATAGGGTGATCAAGGCATTCATCATCGTTTTGTAACAGCACAGCCGCCACAGTGTCATAGGATGCAAAGGAAAAAATGCAAAAACCCTTGGTGTAGTCTGAACTAATCAGAGTGGGAGCTTCCATGATAGCCTTCTTGATGTCCTCAAAAGAGCTTCTTGCTTGCTCTGTCCATTTGATTTCAGCCTCCTTTATTAACATAGAGGTTATGTGTTTTACCAACTCAGAAAAGTTTGGGATAAACCTCCTGACAAAATTTATCTTACCCATAAATGACTGAATATCCCTTTTTGACCTAGGTATGGACAATTTTTGGATTGCTTCAACTTGAACAGGATCAATCTTCACACCTTCAGCTGAGACTATGTGACCTAGGAGTTTGCCCTCACTGAGTGCAAATTCAGACTTCTTCGTGTTCAATGATATCCCAAATCTTCTACATTTCAAAAATACCCTCCTCAAGTGTTGCAAATGTTCTTCATGGATGTGGGAGTAAACAGTGTGGTCATCAAGGTATATGAGAACAAATTTGTCTTTCAATCCTACAAAAGCTAGGTCCATGGCTCTCTGAAAAGTGGCCCCAACATTCATCATCCCAAATGGAATTTTGGCATACATGAAAGTGCCCTAGGGTGTGGTAAACGCAGTTTTTTCTTGGTCATCAAGGTGCACAGCAACTTGGTTGTATCCAGAAAAACCATCCAGGAATGACATGACACTAGCCCCTAAGACTCTTTGCAACAGGTGTTCCATCTTGGGTAGTGAATAGTTATCTTTCTTGGAGCATTTGTTCAGGTTTCTGAAATCCACACATAGCCTAATCTCCTCGTTCTTCTTCCTTACCACTAATAAATTTGCAATCCATTTGGAATACCTGAGAGGAATTATGATTTTGGCTTTAAGGAGCTTTTGGATTTCTTTTTCAATCACAGGCAATACAAGAGGATTGATAGATCTGAGCTTCTGCTTGAAAGGGATGATGTCCTTCTCCAGGGGAATCCTATGTTGGATGATACTAGTGTCATAGGTTTTCAGGTCACTGTATTCCCAGGCAAAGATATCAGCAAACTCTTTCATCAGACTACAAAATTTTAAATTTTGATCAGTAGTCAACTCAGTGGACAGATTTATGGGTTTTGGATGACTTTGGCTGCCTATGTTTTTCTCTTAGATAGCAGGTGTTTCTCCTTCTTGGTAGGTTTAAAAGGGACATCATTATGATCAAATAGCTCTTCCAAGGGTACTAGACCTTGAGGTATATAATTGCTAGGTAACTGAACAATGTTCTGATCACCTACTTTATCCTTTAACTTGAGCTTTTGGGATTCTTCCATATTTAGGTTTTCTTGATCAATATGCATATCAGAGAATTCATCGAATACCTGGAGGAATTTACTAAGCTCATCATCATTCTCAAAAACCTTCCAAAATTTTACATTGTCAGGTAGGGATGGCCTGTACTTGACTTGGATATCATAGCTCAGCCTAGGATGTAAAGGGGGAACAAACAAACTTGCAGAGACAGCAAGGGAATCAACCAGATGATTCATAGCCCTAGGTACATATGAAAGTTTAAAAAACATGAAGGATTCCCTGACTTTCCATACCTCGTCTCTGTATGCCTTCAATCTGACATTCTTTGCATGAAAAGCATTGTTCAACTGCTGTAAGATGAGATCTGCATCTCCAAAGATCTTTATGCACATGATTCCCATTTCTTTAGCAGCCTTCACTCCCAGCAGCAACGCCTCATATTTTGCTATGTTGTTAGTAGTCTTGAAATCCAGCTTATAAGACAAATGCATAGTCTTTTTTGAAGGAGAAATCAGGACTATTCCTACACCTGTTGAGGCTAGAATACTGGCCCTATCAAAAAACATGTTCCATACATAGGTGGTTACCTCCTCAGGTGGCTGATAGGTGGGATTTGTAAGCTGTATGGGTGTTGGTTTGGAATCATCTATCTGCAGGATGCATGCCCCAAAGTCTGTGTCTATTGCATATATTAGATGGTTTATAGAGTTTTTGGCATTACTGATGATATAGGTGAACTGGTTCTCTCTGTAGAGTCTCTTGGTCTCCCCTCCAAACATTGGAATTGTAGCATATGTAAGGTCCATCTGAAGGGTACCACCCAGCCTTTTACTTGATGAGCGAGACAAAAGGAGGCCAAACTTAGGTGGGATGTCAACTACCACTATGTCCATCACTATACTTTTTGAAGGCAGTTGGGAGAGGTTTATGACAAGGTCTTTGATGAGGCCTAGGCATTTGACTTTCCTGGAGTCAAATGAGAACAGATCATGGTAGGGTTTTGTTATGCTGAGGCCAAGCTCATCCATCACAGCTTTTGGCATTAGGTTATGGGAAGCTCCTGAGTCCAGGAAACAGTTATGAAGGATTTTATCATGGATATTCAAGATATGTAGAAAGGTGGGAAAGACTCATCCAACTCTTCAATCATAGGGCCTAGGATTACTTGGGCTTATCATCTTGCAAGTTCACAAAGTAAACATCTAGGGGAGTTCTTGGCTGAAGGGATTTCAGTATGAATGCCTTGAAGGCCTCATTCTTCATCAGTTCTATCAAGGGAAAAGGGATTTTTAACTTCTGAATTTCTGACTCAAGATTGAAAGCATAGGACAACTTGTCAAAAGTTATTACCTCTTGTGGTGTGGCTTTGAGATGAATAGGATCATGAGCTGATGGTTGTAATGGCCTTTGCTGTTGTTTTGGAGGAATAGTCATCTTTTTTGCAGAGGCAACAATCTTCCTAGCCTGAGGAGCAGGCTGCTTTGTAGGGGCAAGAGTCTTCTTCATAGGAGCAACAACTCTAGATCTCAAATTATACCAGGTTCAACAATTCCAGATCTCAAATTATACCCTTCCTGGTCATCTGCCTGATACAGAGATTCTTCCATGATCTATTCATTCATGAGGGCTTCCTCATAGTCTGCTTGTGTCAGAAAAGAGAGATCTACTTCATCCTCCATACAATTGATATTGTCTTCTGCCTCTCCTTCTTCTTGAGTGAACTCTGGTTCTTCTTCTAGTACAACATTCTGAAAATGAGCTCTGATCCTTTGATCCTCGGCTTGATTCCTATCCCTTTGAAGGATCTGAGCTGGTGGGTTGTTTCTTTTGTAAGGGACAAAATTAGGATTTTTGTTAGCAAAATCATTTGGACCTTTACCCCTCACAGGTATTTTCCCTCGGTATTTTAGTCTAGACATTTTAGCTGTCAGATTGTCTAATATTTTGGCCATTATCTCCATCTTGTTATCTGATTTAGAAACCCCTAGAGGATCTGAGGGTTGCTTCTTTCTGTCAATTTTTCCTTTAACCTTCTAAGATGCAACAATATTTGATTCCACTTCAAGGGCAGCATCTTGCATGAGTGACAGAGAAGCTGATCTTCTTTCTCTGAGAAGAAGTCAGAATTCTAAATCAAAGGCGTTGGCATAGGTAATTTTGGCTGAAGTGTCAGTTGGCTTGATCTCAACAGGGATCTTTCCAAACATCTTGTTAAATCTTTTGGTGAAGCTAGAAACAAACTCACCATTCTCTCTCTTCAGGTTGCTAAACTCAGTGATATAGTAGAGTTGGTCTCTTCTCTCTCCCAGATGCTTCAGAAATATGTCATCTAGGGCTTCAATGCCTGATATGAATGCAGCAGGCAACTCTTTTAACCATTTCCTATCCTAGCCATCTATACTTTGCACAAGAACCCTAGTCAACACATCCTCTTGTTCGATGTTTATATTCTCAGCATAACTATAAAAGGCCTCTAGGTGTTCTTCAGCTGTGAAGTCTCCCTCCCTGGTAAATTTAGGCATGTATTTGAGATAATCTCCAGTAGGCATAGCAACAAGACAGTTAGGCAAAATTAGAGGGGCATATCTGGCCACAAAGATCCTTTCCATTTTGGTCAAAGGGACATTCATATTGGAAGTGGGTATGGAAAGGGCGGAAAGAGATACTGCTGGTGTGAGTGGTGGTTGAGAGAATATTCGAGGTGTATTTATCTCAGTGGAGTCTCCAGGGATTGGATCTACACAAGCAACAGTGCATGAAGATTCATCAACCCTAAAAATTTCTTATTCAATTATAAATTCCTGAGAATTATATGTTTCAACAGAAGGATATTGAAATGGAGCTTTATTTGATATAACAACAGAAATACCTCTTGAAATACCTGATGTGGCTTCCCTTGCAGCTCTGGAGGTCTGTCTGAGTGAAGCCCTAGCTCTTCTTAGAATCTCTTCTGGATATGAAACATGTGTTACTAGTGGCCCTTGAGGGTTTGCTCTGGTACTTGGTCTTCTTCAAGCCACCTTATTCCAATGGAGTCGTTAGATAGATGATTACAACCAGAATAGTGTCCAAACTTTGTCTATCATCAAAGCAGGATCTATGTCGTCTCCCAGGAAAGATGAGCTTCAATCTCCTCTCCCCGGCAACGGCACCAATTTGTTATCACTCCAATAAACTCTTCTAGGTTGTAGCTCGAGTATGCCTAGTAACTTAAATGTTTTTATGGTTTTCTAAATTGGATCAATTCAAATGACCTAAAGGACCTCACACGCTCCAGACATTCATAAAACTCAATCAAAAGATAAGGCTTCTAACTACCAATGTTCAGAAGTTTGATAATAGGGTGAACAGATGAAGAACTTACTATGCTAGCAGATTCATATATAAAGTAATTACATATAAATGGCTAATCATAACAAAGAAAAGTACTTGCAATTCAATTCATCAACATACAAATAGGATGACAGCTATCAAATATTAGATAACATGAATAAACATGAATCAAACATTCAAGCACAAACACAAAACAGAAAAGATATGGAAACTGAACATATAATAGCAAAAGAGCTTATATTAGGTCATGAATAACTTGAGAAGCTTGGTAATGATAATGGTCTACAAGTTCCCAAAGTTGAGCCCTTGCTTCAAAATAATTCTTAGGATTTATAGCCTTTACAAAAATATTCAGATCCTAAAAAGTTGGATCTGATTTACTAAAAATAGATCAAATAAATGTCTTTTGCAAAATTAGGTCAAAAACCTTTATTCTAGTCTATCTAACTCTAACACTTGTTCACTCATTGAACTATTTGATAATTGTAATGATTACTGAAGTAGAGCTGTAACATGTTATCTAATAGATAAGCCATGGTTGGTCAAAAATAGGTACAGTTTGTGACCCATTTCTCCTTGATCACACCCTCAAAACTAGAACAGATCCCCTCCACTCGTTCTTTTCATCAATTTTGAGCTTAATCATTCACCCCTGAGGTGTTTGTACCCATCAAAAGTAGATTTGTTTGTAAACATATCATTCTGCACACTTTTGCACTTTTGTTGGTTAAGGAAGCAGAATCCTCGGTCTGTTAGCTGCCGAAAGCTCTGCTTTCGGTGGCTAATGAACAGTTGTTGCATTCGCCTAAGCCACCGAAAGCTCTGTTTTCTGCAAAATTTGATTATTTTTTAAATCAATCTTCTACAGCTTTTACCTCTATCTTTTTGGTAATTCTTCAATTTGCCTAGGGTTTGACTAAGTAGTAGCATCATGAGTTGCCTCGAGATCCTAGAAGCTTGTTGCTGCCTCTGCTAGCGTTTCTAGCGCAAAGTGAGCCTGGGAGCTAGGGTTTGAGTTGGAATTCCTCATCTGCAGCCTCAGAAGCATGATCATCCTGTAAAGCCTGGTGTTGTCCTTCATAAACCTCTGATTCCTTTTTTGCAGCAGGAAATACCTCCCTTTCATTTCTAGCGGGGAATTACTCAATTGAGTGTTTTTCTTGGTTAATACAACATTAGTTCTTTTTATCTCTCTTTCTAAAACTTCCAGTTCATATACTTGCCTTAACAGTTGGTTGACTCTTTGTGACCTAGGCTTGCTAGAGGAAGCCTTTTCCATTGGTTCACCTCAGTCTTCTTTTGGTGTGGGTGATTGAAACTCTTCATTTTCTGCTGCAACCTACTTTGTTAGGTCAACTTCTTCCTCCCTTTCTTCTTCTGAGTCTAAGTAGGGTAAGTTCAGAATGTTTCCACTTTGTGCTGGGGCCTCCTTCTCCTTTCCACTGAAGTCCAGGTTTCTTTTAGCTTGGTTGATTTTAGAAGTGGGAGAAGGTTGATTCACTGTTACTGGTGAAATAGCCCTCCTCTTCCTTTTTCCACTCCTGGGGGTGGTGGATTTCTTTGAAGATGACTTTCCTTATGATCTTCTGGCTGTAGGCCTGTTTCAAACTCATTCCAGAATAAAAAAATGCCCATGCTATATTTCTCCTTTGCAGCAATTCTTGAACTATGAGTTGTATCAGGCCATGGTGATATAACCTTCCTACGATTTTAGTGGGATGATTCTTGACCTAATGGGCCATCTTGGTTAAGAGCTCGTTGAGGTAGAAGGGTGGGTTTAAAGGGCTTCTTCCTGTAAAATGATTCATTAATTTTAAGTGATAAATCATCACCATGTTATACCTTCCTTCACAGGTTATGTAAACCAAGATTGCTTTCAATAATTGCTAACACATCTCCTCTAGCCAGGTGGATGGAACACTTTTCTTCCATACCACATCTTTGTGTTCAAGTTTTAAATATGATCTGAACTCCACATTTTTAGTAATGGTGGTCTTAAACCATTTCTCCCCAGTTCTTAGGAGTTCTATCACTTCTGCAATTAGGGTTTCATCCACTAGGAACTTCTCCTTGCCTATCAGCGCCTTAGAGCCATGAAAAGAAAGAGCAAATGCTTCTACAACTTATTGGTGTGAACCCTGGATTTTCTCACAGAACCTATAACAGCTTGCATCTTTGAAGAATTGTAGACTTCTGGATGTGACTCAAGATCGCTGATGTCCCCTAGTTCCTGTCTGAGAGCAGGTCCTCCTTTCTTCATCTCTAGACTGTGCTTCTGGTACCTGCAAAAACCAAAATTTGAATTCTGAATTTGTATTTATTTCTTCTTCCTCAACTTGAATTTCTTTTCTGGAAAGCATGGATGCTTCTTGTTGGATTTGCGCTACTTTGCTCTCTAGTGGATTGTTATTACTCCGAATATTCTCGAACATATCGTCTTGCAACATTTTGTTCTCTTTTATCTTTTCGAGTTGTTCCTTGAGTTCTTGATTAAGGTTTCTCAAGCGCTGGTTTTATCTTTTTATCCAATAGTTTTCCTTCGATATCTTCGTTTGGTTGTTCTGTCTTTTTAGTACGTTTCAACTTCATGATTTTTCCAATTAATGTTTTGTTATGGTTCCTTATTCGATATATTTATTAACTGTTATTTGATAGCGTACTCTTAAAAGCTATCATCTCCAGCTTATGTGTCTTTCTAATGTCGCCATACTGTTGCTTGAGTTTTTCCCTCTGTTGTCGATGTCAACATAACTCAAATTCTTGATTTTCTAACTTTCTCTGGACTTGCACTTAATTCGTTTTCCTTGTCCAAGATGAGCTTGTTTAGACGCTTTATGTCATCTTCTAAATCATTATCACTTCTATACGATGATTCTTCATTATCTTTGAACTTTTTGATTTTGTCTTTAAGGACTTGGTTGTGATTTTTTAATCGAGATGCTTCTTCATTCTTAGCTCATAACAGTTTCTTGATATCTTCATCAGATTTTTCCAATTTTTTATTTTGATCTTTTGAGCAATGATTCTCTTGTTCTATCAACTTATGAAGAATTATCTGCTTACTCATCTCAAATTGTAGGGTTTTATTGTTTTCCTTGTAGTATCTTAATTCGCTTTCAAGTTTATATGATTGCGACTATGAGTTACCTTTATCATCTTTCATAATAAAATATTTACCACATATTGGACCAGAGCGATTTTCATTCTTAAAAAATATCGGATATTGGAATTCCATTTCGCAATAAGGACACTTATTCCAAAATTTAGATTTATATATGGAATCCATAATTTCTTCAACAAATCCACAATTGGCTTCATTAACTTTTCAAAATCTTTGCCTGATTTCCACTCCTTTTTTAAGGTATTATTTGACCTTTTGGTGTTTCTTCTCTTTCTTTTTACCAAAACAATTATATTTTCTTCAAAATAGTACCATAATAATAATAAGTATTATATAGTTTAATTTTTTTGTTAAATGTAATAATAATAATAAAACTTATTAATAAAATTTTATTATTATATTATATTTTTATTATGTTTTGGTAGGGTTTACATGGAGAAGGCATGAGCATGGAAGGGAAGTTATGAGCCGACAAGGGAGTGGAATGATGTGGGGGTGGCGAGCTACATGGTGGAGTGGTGGACCGGTGTTGTGCGAAGGAATGAGAGGTAGGAGGAGTAGAGGAAGAGGGGAGGAGGAGAAAGGGATAATGTGGAAGGAAGGAGGTGGAGTTGGGGAAAAAGGATGTGGACACGAGGAGCAATATAAGTGTCAGGGTTGGTGTGGTTAAGAAGTGGCATGGACTCGTGAAGGAGCAGGATGGGGAGGGAGCGAGCTAAGGACGGACACGAGATTTGGAGTTGAACGGATGGGCACACGTGATGGAAGGAAGGTGTTGTGGGTGCAAGCGAGAGAAATGGGAGGGTGTGGGAAGGAGGTGCGACGAACACGACAGAGGGAGCAGGTGTAGGGAGACGCATGTGGATAGATGGGGGACAAAGGGAAAAGGCAAGGAAGAAGCGCAGACGCACAGGGAAGGAGTGAGGGAGGGTGTGTGAAGCAATGTGTGTGCGTGCGAAGCAGTGAGAAAGAAGGATGATGGAGAAATGACTACGCGAATGTGGAGGGGGGAGATATGCAGGGAAGGAGAGAATGTAGGGCATGCGCATGAGGGGTGCGGAAGCAGGCTAGGGAGTGAGTGAAGGAAAAGAGGGGACTGCAGAGGCCGTGTGGGAGGAATAACGAGAACAGGGACGGAAGAGTGGGAGAGGAACAAAGATATGAGTGGGAGTGCACTGCTAGGGAGGTCAATGACTTGATCAAGATAAACTCTTATATGATGGCCAAAGGTCGGACTAGGCAACGAGGCTCCCATACCACTGAAGTGAAGAGATTTGTCTTTTAAGTAAACACCCATTGTAAATAAGGTAAATGATTCATAAATGGATATAGTAAAATATAATTGATAAGATGTACGATAAGATGATGAATTTACAAATGTTGGCCCGCTTTTACAATAACTTGGGATAAGATGATGAATTTACAAATGTTGGCCCGCTTTTACAATAACTTGGGCATTGCCTATTTGAGAGGACACATCCTCTCATTTAATTATTAATCTTACTTGTTATTAATATTTATGTGTTTATGAATTATTTGTCACATGCCAACATAGTGTTGTCATTGATGTCAATAGGGATTGATGTCAAGTTGGCATGGGTTGTCATCATTGAGGGAAAGTTTGATGTCATTATAGTCAAAGAAGACAACAAGCAATGAGAGGAAGTTGAGGAGCTCTTGAAGTGACATTGAAGCCTTATAACAATGTTGAAGACGTCTTGAGTCGATCCTTAAGCCTTGAAGTTGCTTGATGATAACCATAAAATGCCCTCCAAAGAAGCCTTTAAGTCAACGTTAGTAAAAACCTTGAGATGTCAACATTATTAAAGAGTAATGAAATGGCATGAAGTACGCATCATGAAGCCATGAAGACCAATAAAGAAGCCCCTAAAAGCCATGATGATGTGACCATATAATGTACTTTGAAGAAAGGCATAAGGAGCCTTGAAAAAGCCCTAAAAGAAGTCTTAAAATAAGAACTTTGAAGCAATAATGATGCACCTTGAAAAGAAGCCTAGGATGTGCATTAAAGAAGCATGGAAGAAGCCCTAAGAAGGGGTAAAGTGACCCTAAAAAAATATTCCTTCAGCATTGGTATGGAGAAGTGTCAAGTCAACTCCTCTTAAAGCTTAATGAAAGTTTATTATGCAAAAATTATAAGTCGACTCAACCATAAAATCAACAAATCAGCCCACCTTTAAGACACATTTGTTGTGTATAAATAAGGAAACTCACCTCACTTTTGAAGGATCTTTGAGCCATTGTAGTGGAGGAATTAGTGCATATATATATGCCAAAATTGGCCAAAAATTGCAGGAAGTCTGAGCCTTTAGGCAAGAATGTAGAAAGGCTTCTCTGAAATTGTAGGACCGAAGGAGAGAGAAACACAGCAAGCCTGAGGAAGAGAATGAAGAGTAATGATCAGGGCTAATTGAGATCAGTTTGTTGAAGATGCAAGTATTGTTTAGTACTGCTATATTTTTGGGTATTGTGAAGCTCTTTGTGACTATATGAATAGGGTTAAATAATCCTCTTTCGTGTTAAACTAATGATTGGGTATTAGCTCAAAGATAGTATGGTTTTCTTCATTGGTTAAGAAGTTTGGATTCAATCTTACTCTATGATCTAAGTATGCACGTGAAAAATCAATGTAAGATCTGGTTCAGATTTGTATAGAACAATATCATGAGTTGGCATAATGACAAGTGAAGTACAAGGACAAGTGAACAAACATTGCAAGTTTCAGAGCACACTGTTGGGAGACCACTGTGTATTATTTACACGAGGACAGATTCTATGATGAAGGTTATATTGCAGATCTTAGAGAAGACTTGTGAGAAGTTTGGAGCAGATTTGACTAAGTTGAGGAAGAGTCTAAACAGTAATAGTGGAGCATCCCATCATCAAAAAAAGGGCTGACATATTCCTTGATAAGCAAATCTATTAAAGGAGTGTTGGTTTAGTAATGGTGGAGCATTCTTGTGTACTTTTGTGACAGTGATTTGTGAGCGGTTTGGGATCAGTTTTGGAGCCAAGGTTGTGCAAAAGTTAGAGCTTTGGCCAAGAACGTTGAGGCTCTCACACCTAGTCAAGGGAAAAGCAAGGGAAGTTAGAGCTTCCATCTCAATTGGTGTTGAAACTTGTGAGAGGTTGGAGCCTCTCTCCATTGAAGTGGTTGACACGAGTTGGAGCTCGTGTTTAGAAGGTTGTAGCCTTCTTCCTGTTGGAGCAGGAGAATTGGGGTGTTGGATTATCCCTTCAATTGGAGTTGAAGAAACAATGAGGTTGATGCCTCCCGCTAGTTGTAGTTGGTGATAATTCGAGATTGAAGTATCCTCAATCTATGTAAACTTTCGTATGGTTTTTATCAATACATAATATTGAGTTTTCCATATATATCATGTGTTCAATTTGTGTGCTTGTTAATGAGCTCTTTTGATAATGATCTACATCTATGTTGTCAGGAAACTTGGGTACAAGGACTAGTACTGGTACGGGGGCGGGGACAAGGACACCACTTTTTGAAACAAGGTACTTGGGTACATTGGGGGTACTATAGACACACACACACACCAAAAAAAAAACATGTCACAGTCACATCATACATGCATATTTCTAGATTCAATGAATCATATGAACATTCACATTGAAAATTTGAAACATAAAATAACAAATTTGATAAATCATAGACTCATAGTAGATATCAAGTGGAAGATTGGAAGTTATATAATTAATAATATAAAATATTATATGTCCATGACTCCAAGAGTTCAAACTTCATTGTCATACTACATTCACAATGCCAATTTTGGGAGTTGTTGTCGGTTTCCCACAATCTTGAGTCCACCCTCACTATTGTCCATTGTCCACAGTCAAAAGTCGTCGTTGTCCACACTGCCATAGTCCAACCATGTTGTTGCCAACCTATGAAAAGGTGAAGAGGTCGTCGCTAAGAGTCTGTCCAACGTCGATCTGTTTTCCCGCATTGAAGAGTCGAAGACTGTCACCTGCATTGAAGAGCAGAAGATTGTCGATGGAGTCGTGAGCATTGAGCAATGAAATGGTGGGGCACTACAATGAAATGCTAAAAGTTAATGTTTGGGACTTGGGTTTAGATAAGGGCACACTTACTTGTTTTAATAATGTTCATTATATGTGTTTCGTTGCATCTGTACCTAGCACACCTTCATATGTGCCCCAAGGAGAGAGAGTCGTTTTTCTTCAACCAAGAGGGGTGTTATGGAGCAATGGCAATCATTGTTGGGCCCTTTGGTCATTCCTTTAGGAGTACTATGGCTTAATGGCACCGGTGACTGCCCTTTGTTGGGGTTTTTAACCCCAGGGTTGGTGTACAAGGCTCCTAAGAGTTGATCATTGGGTCATGTGGCCCCATATCTTGTTTAATTTCTCTAGAGGTTTTTGCTTCAGCTGCGAGACATTTGTCTCCCTTCACTACCACTTAGGACACCCTTCTGACCCTTCAGCGAGCTGGTGCCTTCTCTCCCTGGCCTTATTTTCTCAAAGGAAGACACCCTCCATACTAGGCTTTCTTATTGCTTTGCGGAGGGCGTTAAAGGATTTTACAGCATTCTAAGGGTTATATGGGGTATAACACCCTCCCTTCGGATCACTCCAGCCTTTCATTCGAAGTGATTTGCTTATTTGAGTAAATTTTGGCACCTAGGGGGGAAATACCCCAAGTATCCTACCTTGAGGCTACATTAGGCCACTTTTTTATTATTCTTTTGGTTTTAATTTTAAGTTGACATTTATAATTTCAAATTGACATTTTAAAGACATGTTGGCATGTATATTTTTTGTAAAAGTGAATGTGAGATCATATAAATAGATCTCCTCACTTCATTTTAACACAAAATTCATGGAATAAAACATTATGTTACTTTTTTACCCTTCTTAGGGATTTTGGAGTGATGTGTGCCTCTTGATGAGACTTCTTGTCTGGTTTGATGGCAATCTCTTGAAGTATCTTTGGTTCTTGCTCTTTGCTAAGGTGATGTTAGAATTGTTAGCTTAACACGTGCATAAGGAGGTATCTATGCTCTTGTTTTGATTTCTCTTTGTTAAATGTTGATGGATGATGCTTGTTTATGCTTGTTTATGCCATTAGTGCTGCATTTTGTCTAAACTAGGTCATTTTCAGTCTTCTGTCACCATAGTATTCTGAATGACGTCTTCTAGATGGAGTCCTTATAAGTTTGGGCCTTACGTCTCTGAGTTTTGCCCTAGCTAAGCTTCCTCTAACGAGCCCTTGTGGTTGTTGGAGAAGGCCCTAGCTTGCCAAACTTTGGAAAGACCTCTCAAGAGGAAGGTTGGTCAGCTTCCTTGATGCCCTAGGGTTAAGGTAAAACCTTAAAACCCTTGGTTTTATTCTTATACAATTTTCCTTCCACTTAATTTCATTTTCATATGTTTATATTTGCATTTTAGATGGTACATTAGGGTAATTTTAGGTCTACAATTTTATGTTAGAAACCCTAAAAATAAAAAATTTAATTTTTTTGCACTTTCGAGCCTCCCTAAAACTTTGAGCCTTAAAACTGTGTGCACTAATATTCCATGCCCTAAAATTTCAAACCCTCCCTAAAATTATGCCCCATAAAATTTCGAGCCCTCCCTAAAATTTTGTGCCCTATAATTTCGGGCCCTCCCTAAAATTTTGCGCCCTAAATTTTGGGGCCTCTCTAAAATTTCGTGCAATCACCACACCCTAAAATATCGGGTGTCCTAAAATCTCGGCTTGAAATTTCAGTTGCCATAGATGACTTATTATACATGTGCATTTCTAATTGTTTGACAAATTACTTGTACTCCGTTAATATCTACATATCATACTATTTGCGTATCAGTATTCATTAGATATGCAATTGGCTTATCCTTGGATGAACTTGCACAATTCATATGCATGCTCATAGTACATCTATTCCACTTTTTGATTGACTCCTTTAGGCACTGGTCACTAACCTTGCACACATATGAGATATACTTGGTGTCTAAGTTTCTTTTACAGAGTTACATAGGGCTCTCCCCTAGGAGGTTTCAACTTCCGAAGAAGTTAGGAGAAGTGACTAAGGTGGCATTGGTCACTTTCTCCGCATATGGTTGTCGATGGCTTAGACTGCCATTTCAACTGGTTACAATATGATTTATTGAAGTTTTAATTTTTTAAACATTGCAAGTCGACCCCCTAACTGGTCGATTGACCAAACTTGACCAACGGTTGCACCCTCGGCGTACCCAGACACGGGGTACAGCATATCAAAAAGTGTGCAAGTACCCAAATTTCATGAATGATGTCCCGTGTACATGAGGTTTGACTTGAGTACAGTCAAGTACAACCAAGTATGTAGTTTTCAAGTGCCCAATATGGGTTCGTGTACCCGACCCCCCGATACGGGTACCCATGCAACACATCTCTACATACAATAGATGTTGAATGGTTAGTTATAAATGAACAAGTTTGAAGCTAGTTTTGAATTGGCAAAAAAAAGAAATTAAAGTGCATGACACTGATTCACCCCCAGCAATGTCCTTGGTGTGTTCCATAGGTTCCTCCATGCCCAAGAGAGATTTTGAAGGTAAACTTACCTAGAAGCCTGAAAAATCCCAAAATGATCTAGAACTATGCCATTTGTGGATTTTTTGCTTATAGTTGGATTTCAACAGAAATGAAATTTTCCAGACGATTTTGAATAAAACATGCAGTGCACCACATGGGTGGACCTCTTGGTCCATAATTGTGTGTGCAAAACAATATACTTCTCTATGTTGTTACTACAATGTAATGTACCGGATAAGATTGAAAATGCTACACTCCATTGATTTATAATGCATATTAGAACTTCTAAACCTCATGTGTCATTATGGTCATTCAAGGGCATTAATATATCCTATCTTTCCTTTTAATGCATACAGCTAAAAGAAATTGGCGTTAATACATTCTGTCTTTCCTATATAGAAAAAAGAAATTGACATCGTATGTATAGAAAATTTGTCCATTTGTCTCCATTAGCAAAGACTATTTGTAATTATTACCATCGCAGCCAAATCCTTGTCATTAGCCAAAACTTGGCCTTTTTTTGCATGGTATAAGAGAGTACAATTGTTCATCGCACAAAATCAGCACTTGCAAAATACTATTGGTATATAAGACTTGATAAATAGCTTGAATTTGAATTGCTCATGCCACAAAAGCAGCACTTACAAAGTACTATTGGTATATAAGGCCTCATTAATAGCTTGAATTTGAGTTAAATCATTACACAAACTTGCAAAGCTACATCGTAGACACCATGGGGGCGAAGCTAAAGTTTTAAAAAGAGGGAATAATATATCTAGAAAAATATGTTACTTTTGGAAAATTTTGGATACAGTACGCCTGGACATGATATATAAGAATACACAGAAAAAATGTCGAATATATATTAACGTAATGCTATGTATAAAATGACAACAAGAACAAACCAACTCCAAAAGCTACAAACATTTACTGGCAAATTAGATATATTCTTTATTCAGATCAGTTCAGCTATCAAATCTTTGATGACTTTTTAAATTGGTAGTTACGTGGTGTCCGGTCGAATGACACAATTTTTAATGAGCAGGAAAGGTTTTTCCATTTAACATAATTATAATTTTTCAGAATATCCATATAAAAAACAGTACATAATGTGCATAATATATGTGGAAAATGTTCCTTCACACAACTTTTCTTTCTTTTTCTTGGGGATACATGACAATCCATACAGGTCGTATCAAGTACGATTATGCATGTATCCACACAGGAAGCGCACAGTATCTATAAGGATTTAGGGGGTGGGCAGATCTGACAACCACCATGAGAACAGGATTGTAGTTTCGCTGCAAGCCTACATTTTAAATGTGGCATTGCCAATGAATATGATAATATATAGACTCGGGAAACAATACCGAACATGTACCAGACCTGTACCACTATATTACAAGTATAAAAGGAATAGCGTATGTTTTTACCTTTCTTTGTACGCTCAACAAGTCAAACATTGTAAAAGTATTACAAAACATTTTTCCCAACAATGAAACCTCAAATATTTACCACCTATAAAACCATTTATTTTTCTATTATCAGTAAGCTATAGCTCTTGTAACACCTTCACCGTCATGGCGTAGACTTTCAGTTAGCCAATAGCCATCCCAAAAACCACCAACCCGCTGGACGAAGAGAACGGATTGTAAAGTGCAAGTTAATCACATTGATGATAAAATACAAAAGAGGAAATGTCGCTGGAAGGATAAGAAGAGAAACCTGAACCATGGTAAACTCAAATATCTCTTCCTCTTCAGGGCGTGATCCTCTCGTCCAAACTCTTTGCTTGAAGCAGTTCTGTTTAATGAAAGAAATGTGTTTTTCACAAAATATATTCCTGAGAATCAATTCATATAAAAAATCATACAGCAATACCACAGCCTTACTGACTTGATTAGTTTAAAAAATGAACTTACTTCCCTGACATACAAGCTGCTCAAGATCTTTCTTTCTTTGTGAGAAAGCAACACTCTGTATGCAGAATGATGGAATATCCGCCTAAATCTTTCAAACTGAACAAAATCATCCATAATCAGGAACTCATCCAATCATTGCTGGGATCAAGCTATAAATAAAAAGTTGATCTTCCATATAATAAAGGAAAATATCAACAAAACATAGTCACCTGACCAAGATCAAAAAATGGTCCAAAATATTTGGAACGCTCAAAAGGGTCAAAACTGGCAAACTGCGTTTAAAGCAAAAAAAACACATGTATTAAGACCATAAAATTTATAGTATAATTTAACACATAGCCCTCACCTGAACAAAGAGAGCTTGTGTCGAGAAGATTAACAGAAGCAGCAGAGTTCACTATTCTGACACTATTTAAAAGCACGTGACAGAAAAACTAGCTATACTTCAAACTTAAAGGTTTTTCATCGGATCAGCAAGGATCATATTTGTTTTACCCTGTACATTACTTCAACCCCATGGTCTTGATGTGGCTCATTGTTATATTTTAGTGCCTCAAGCTGGCAATGTATAGTTTCTTCCACAGTTAGCTGAAATGGACAAAAACAGAAGCAAAAGTATCCATAGAAAATCAGTATAAGCAATTTATATAATGGTACAAAGCACGTGTCACAAATTGTTTCAGTGGGAAAATGGAAACAATGCTTTAATTAAAACCCCAAATAATTTAATTGATTGAAATCAGTGAGACAGTCGTATCCAAGCCACAAGTTCTCTAGATTTTTTAAGTGCCTTAAGGTCACAATAAGTTCCTCCTTCAGAATTTGCAATAGAGGACATTTACAGAGCATACATCAAGTCTTGGACCAATAGGTCTTTTCTCACGAGAGTCAACCCTGCAGCCAGGCAAAACAAACAACCTAGTTTTAATCTCTCGCATAAAAATCTGGATGAATGAAGGCTGTGAATCAAGAAGCCGAGAGGCCAAGAAATCCGTGTTATAAGATTCAAGGTTCAAATATTATGGCATTTACCATTCTTCCTTGTTTTCGAAAGTAATGTTGCTTTGTAAATATTTTACTCCTAATTATAATGTAAATCCAGATATTTTGGTTGAACAAATATTTGAAAATTGGAGATATGACTCAAACAACCACATGAACTCTTTGTAGACACTGCAAAAGCTAAAAGAAAGCAAATTTCAAGCTTAGAAATATAAATTAAATTAAATTAAATAAACCATTGTGAAGGTGCTGTATATACATCATGAGAAAACTTTTAACTAGAAATCCTGGTGTGATGTTAAAAATATGTAACTTGTTAGGGGAGAGACACAATGACAGATATCCTAAGGGATCAACACAATGGTTACAACTGCAAACGATCATGGCTGTGGCTTTCAGCCTTGCTGATTGTGAACCATTGAGACAAGCCAACAAATTGCTTTATATATGCATCTATAATCTGGCAGCTCACATAGGTTAAACATGGAAAAGGGGTCACCACAGGCCGCCAATTATTTTTATATCCAATCAAAAACAACATTCAAGGAGATAGCCTGGGACAAAGCTTAAAAGACAAGAATAGAAGGAGCTTCCACAATTATATCAATCTAACCTTAAACCCACGTGCTGTTCAAGCTAGAATTTAATAAAACTAAAAAATGAGGATCCACAAGGGTACACTGCAGGACACTATTTTGAACATGCTATGCAGTCATGCAGATAAAATAAACAAGAAGGAAAAACTGGAAGGAAACTATACTAATCAAGCTAAGCAATAAAGCTAGCTAACAATTAGCATACCCAACAGAAATAAAGCAAAAGGGCAAAAAGGTTCACGCCACGAACATGACGCAAATCCCCCAAGGGGGATGGGATGTGGGCACTGAGTAGCCCACTTGCTTTTATTATTATATTTACAATTTAAAAGGTGGATGTCTTTGGTCCTTAGAGATTTAGATCTAACAGGCTTACAAGTTTCATGAAATGAATCAGGATCAAGCTATGTTGCTCTGGGAGGTCCTGGATGTCCTAAATCTTGTAATTTTCGACAGCACCTCCTCTTGCTTGTTCGTCAAAAGAGTAAAACCAGCCACCTGGTATGCACCAAATGTGCTAAATAAAACATTGAACAATAAAAATATTTAAGTACTTGAAAGATGTGATCTTAAGATAGAACTAAGTACTTAAATAAGAACTAAATCTACTATGAAAATATTGCTTTACACTTCTAGATCTAGCTACATACTTAAACAAATTAGTCTTTATATATTCTTTTAAAAGAAAATTAATTTACTCAAGCATATAAAGAACTATTACCAAAAAGGAATTTAATAAGAATTGAAGGAGAGAGAGAGAGAGAGAGAGAGAGAGAGAATGCTAGAAGCCTAGGAACTTTAGGCCGTGGAGTCTGCTTTAATAGAACACCGAGGGACTATGTCCTTGATAAGATCTTGAAGATGAGGAGGATGCAAACAAGCTCAACCCCTTCTCCAAGTGAGATCGCCTACAACTTGGAAATCCTTGGTTAAAACAAACGTGTTGCTAGAATCAGAAACTTAGAAAGTGTTGCCACCTTTCACACACCTGGGTCACGTGGCAGAAATCTTCAAGCCACTCGGTGTGTCCTTGGGGGCAAGTCTCGAGTCAAGGCTGTCACCTTGTTCTTGACTTCTCCGTTTAAGCTCAACTCCTAACGAAGCCAAGGGGTGAGTCAAAAGATAATCAATGTACTTGCATGTGCTTGGAGTGAATGTTTTGCGATTGCCTCTTGGTACGTTTTAAGTTAATGTGAAATATGAGTTGATTAAAATTAGGCAAAGGGGAGCGGACTCCAGATATACCCGAGAGGACTTGGAGTATGTCTAAAACTAAATCGTCATGACTACGCACAAGGACTATGTGGGCTGAATGGAGTCTCTAAGGCTATTGTTCATAATGCACCCGCAGGTGTAACAGAGATCGGCGCCCCGAGGTCACTTTTCAAAAGTTCCCGCTTCCTTTGGATATTTTGCCACCGTAATGGTTTGTTTTAGGTGTTGGATTTTCACCCGATGGTTTGTCAATTTGGGAGAGTGGATCCTAATTATTCTAGTCACTCAAATGCTTTTGATACAGCTTGACTGATCGGACAAACCGCAGCCAAGTGCAGAGCATACACACCGAAGTCTTGTCAATTTTAGTAAATTTTGAGATGGGTGTTCTTGTTAAAAAAGAAACCTTTCTAGGATCCTCTTTCGATCCAAGTGGATCTCAATCGGGGAATCAAGGAGGGGTTAATTTTATAATAGCTGATGAAACAAAAGATGAAAAAGAAAACACAGATACACGATTCCAGTTTTCTAATTAGTCCTACCACGCCATCTCTTTCCCCTTTCGGGTCAATCGAGAAGTCGTGGGGTAAGTATTAAGATTACTTTGAAATCTCAAATATGGAATATGAAATTGATAACAAATCAAATTATACTACCTTGCAGATTAGAACTACGCTAGTTTGCAAAAAAAATAGGAAAGAAAAGCAGAAAAGAAACACGGACACAAATCCCTACAGGGGGGATGGTGAAAGAGCCTATTCGAAAGGACCTTTTCTTTTTATTAGCAGCGATTTACAATATCAGCAAATTAAAATTGATGCACTTTGGTCCTTGTTATCTGGGATCCAAAGGCTTACAACAGGCTTGTAACAAGCTAGAATTAAAACACAGTGGTGGGGGAAGCCTCCGGGAAGCTCTGGTTCGTCCAAGAGTTGGAAATTGGGCAGAGTCTCCTTCTCTTTTTTGTTAGACCTGCTAAAAAACAGCGAGCAATCCAAATCAAATGTGCCCAAACACACTTTGAAAGTGTTTTGGGTCACTACACTAGTTACCGAAAAAAACTTAAGTAAAATTTTGTTAAGTTGGGGTAATCTAGTTTTGCAAAAAGGAACCAAGGAAATGTGCACTTTCCTTGGGATCTTGGCTTGCTGTTTGGGCAGCCAATGAGATGTGCACTTTTATTGCAGAATATGAAACTTTAAAGTATAGCAAAGGAAACTACCTTAAAAGCAAGCTACAAATTTTCATTAAAATGCTTGCAAAAAGAGGATAATTTCAGCTAGATCTCTTAAAATATAACTTTATATGCAAAACAGAACTGAGATCTAAACTTAAGAAAAGATCTTACTGACTAGATCTATATGTAATTTTCTTAATGAGACAGATCTGAGCAATAATACTCTTTTAAAGTAACCAATTTGAAGAGATATTAAGATTTTGAAGGAGGAAGAGAGAGAGAGAGTGTTTGAATTCTGGGAATGTTGGGCTTTGGATTCTGCTTTGGTGGAACACTGAGGGACTATGTCATTCAGAAGATCTTGAAGATGAGGAAGATGCAAACCAGCTCAACCTCTTCTACAAGCGAGATCACCTGCAACTTATAAATCCTTGCACAAACAGATGGTTAAAACATAGGTGCTACTGGAAGAGACAATTGGAAAGCATGCAATTAAACTTAAAATACATACAAATCCAATAGATCTGAAACAAGCAGCAGTAAGAGCATAAATCAAACTAGAATAAACTCTTACCCTAACAGGAGGGAGCTCTCTCCTTCAAGGCCAACAATTAACCAACAAAAGCAATGATAAATAAAACAGATTATACCTCATAAGCATTTGACAATCAACATCCACACATGAAGAGCATTACACCATAGATCTTGCCTCCAAAGCTTCTTTATTCAAGAATAATAAACAATACCTTACAAGAGCAACAACACCTCAATCCCAATTCTAACAAGCTTGGAAGAGGCTACTTGTGCTTTGATTTATACAAAAACCAGGAGATCCATCCCAGGGGGGGTGCAAATCCCAAGGAGACAGATCAAATCAGCTGATGGAGAGTCAATAAATGCAGATCTGAAGCTTAACTGAGCCTACTTGTCAACCGGGGGCTTGATTGAGCTGACACATCAACCCATAAACCGACACATCGGTCCACAGAGCTCCCTGGAGAGCCCACACGTGTGGAGGAGAGAGAGAGGGCGCAATTCCCCATAAAGACTGCTGAAGATTAACTCTGGATCTGATTTGATCACCTCCTTCAATCAAAGATTTGTCAGATCCAGTCAATCTGGATTAGATTTGACTGATTTCAATCAAATCGGCTGAGAATCCACTGATCTATGATTTGGATTTGCTCCATTATTCATCAATTTATTTAATTAAAATAATCAATAATTAATTTTTGGGGCTTTCTGACCTGAGTGATGGAAAATCACTCAAAACTAGGAAATAGTGGGTCCATGGGTTTACATGGTGCTCTTAGCTTGAAAATGAGCACCTACATGACTGAAACTGATTATTTGGCCCACTTTTATTACAAAATCAATTTTTCCAATTAAACTATTAAAAAATACCCTAAGTTTTGGAAAATTTAAATTTTAATAAAAAACACTGAAAAAACTAAAAATTTGAAAAATTGAAAAAACCTAGGAGGACTTAGACATGTTCGTATGACTCAACCATGATGCCTAGCATGTTTATACATTGACACATAGACTCTAATACCCTCAATAGGCCTAAATGCCAAGCTGACCACCCCAACTTTGGAGGTATGGAGTGAAAAACTCAGAAATTATCAGTCGTTTATTCAACAAACAATAATAACCAAGGAAAAAAACACCCTGGGCTGATCGGATTGACAAATAAAGTCTAAGAGACCGAGTCTTTTACAGACACTATCACGCTAGAACATTTATTACAATTCCCCCATGGGGTATGAACATGTGATATAGTACAACAAGCACTTCCCAAAAGTACTTCCAAAGGTCTTCTGAAGTCCGAACAAGTTATCTTTGTCCGATTCACCAGGCTCACTTGATAAAAAACCACTAAGTACAACTTAGGTGGTAACAAAAAGCATGCAATTAATCAAAATATACATGCAACTCCAAGATACCCAAAACAAGCAAACAATAAAAGCATAAATCACACAAGAATAATCTCTTACCCTACTAGGAGATAGCTCCCCTTGCAGGCCCACAGCTAACCAACAGAAAGCAAATAAAACAAGACAGATTATACCTTAGGTTTATTTATACCTTTCTCTCTTGAATATTTTAATTTGAGCCTACAAGTCTAAAACATAAAACAATATTATTTTTGGGGTAAATTCTACATAACAAAGGAATTTTACCCTAAAAAGTACAAAAATGATAAGAATAAGCTAAAATAAGCTAAAAGACGGCTTCTCTTGATGAAAAGTGAGCCAAGAGGGGGTGCCATGCCCCATCTAACCCCAAAATGTTGAAAGTACCTCAACGCCCCCTCCCTCCAAGACATTGTAGGCTCAACTGGTGCGCAATAGCTAGAAAGGTGGTGCAATGGGCTAGGAAAGATGGAGCAGGGGTTTCTGGATGCTACAAAACAGTCCAAGTGGTTGCAAAAGGTGCGCTAATAGGAGATAACAGTCATTTACAAAGCGCAATCACCTTTGTATAAACAAAAATTAGGATGGGCATGTGCCCGAATGGGTCACCCCTAGAATCCCCGAAGCACCAATCCATGGGCATAAAGCCTTGCATGGTGGAGATATCACCACACCGAAGGAGCAGTCAGCAAAGCCACTAAGCCAGGTACTTCTGAGAGTGAAACCAAGGGAGATGGCCATGACCAATCCAAGGAGTAAACAACCCCCAAACCAAATATCCATATAAGAAATCCCACTTTGGCCTGTACAATAAAAAAAGTTGACCCCTTGCTCTAGGCCTAGCCTATCTAGAACTCTATAGCTGCTTTGGTGCATAGCACCCCCCATTTGACCACCCAAAAGCACTGAAGAACTGTAATTTTGTTGATAACCTCTAATATAAGGGTTGGGTGATGTATATGTGTATCATATGTCCCTAATGGACCAACAACAAAGATTGTCCATGTAAATAAATACAAAAATTCAAGTAGTCATCAATAGTTGACTCATCATATAGCTAGGCATGGCATGCATGATAATATACCAACCACATAGGTATCTTTTGTGGGATGCATGAGTTATCGATTCATCGGTACTAAGACAACACCAAAGCATTAATAAAAACTATTTTCTCCTTCAGGATGGAGATAACTATGGTCAACAAGGTTGGTCAAATGAATGAGGACAAACATTAGAGATGTATCTCACAAATGGGAGATTATATAGTGAGGTTAGCCCCCACCCAACCAATAGCAATCACACTTCCCCTGTTACTTTCACTTTTCTAATTCCACTTGAACTTGGTCTTCTCAGACAAGTCTTCATTTGATTTGATGGACTTCTTTCTTGTACTTTATTTGAGACTTTGGCCTTTCCATTTTTCTTTTTACTTTTGAGTCCTTCCTCTTTGGCAAGTTTTTCTCGACTTGATTTTCTTTGGATTTGAGTTTTTGTCTTCGTTGGTCTTCAACTTTCACTTTCACTTTTTGCAAGTACAAGGAGTCTTCAACTAGGAGCTTTTTCACATGCCCTCATTTACGTTTCAAGCATGGGAGGGGAAGGACTTCATGCCAAGAGTCTAGGGAGATCATTACTCCATGACAACTATCTTTGCTTGATAAGCAACCCACTCTAGGAATTTACAAGGAAGCTTCTTGAACCGTCACAAGACAGTTGCAATACAATATTGCCCGAGACACAAGGGATAACGGGGAGGTCTTCTTGGTGAAGAGGTCGTAGAGGGGTGAGGTATAGAATCCCTCTATCAACCTTGACTAGAGGAGTTAGATAAATTATGGAGTGACATGGATAATGGATGTAGGCAAAGGTGGACCCAAGGAGCAATTAAATCTCTTAACAATACTATTATCACACAACTTGTAGTTGCCCCACAAAGGTATCCTATTCAGGACAGTAGAGGAGACAAACAACTAAAGAGGTGAACTAAGAGTATCCCAACCCCCAGATATGGATCGATTGTCACGCTAGTTAGGATTCTCTTCACTTTATGCCACTGATGAGCCAAGTGACAAAGGGGGAGACCTTGATCTAACCTAGAAGGAAAGATCTAAAGCTAAGATAGCAGATCAAACTATGACAATAGATTACCTAAGGTGTATAGCTAGAGAAACCCTAGATCTAAGAGAAATAGCCACCAGTAAGGATGTTTTGTGTTATTACAGTAGAGACAATGGAAATGTAACCCAAAATATTTAGATTCAGTGACTATATAGTTATTAAGTAGATTTAGATTGTAAGTGCTAGTACAATTGATAGATGTCATTACCCTGGGGGGTATGAAGCTTAAAAATGGTGGTGTGCCCAGAGTAATGAATCGAGAGACAACTAAGGTTCGCTAACACTTGATTTTGATGTCTTAATGACAAGTTTGACAATATCCATAAATACAAGCCAAGCTAGAGTGTAAAACCCAGAAAAAATGAATCGAACAAGGAGGGTGAATTTCCTAAAAGGCCGGTGTCAGGTTTTGAGTGAGAAAATGGAGTCCAATGATGACGCCCTACGGGATCTAGGAGTTTTGAGGGATGACCACAAATACCCAAATGACAAAAAAATCAAATTTTAAGTAAAACAAGCCCTGTGAGTTTTCCTACTTACTAAACTAAGGTCTGAAGAGTAAAAAAATTATGCAATGATAATTGGATAGAAAAGATAAACGGAGAAACTTACCCAGATCAGTTACTTGATGTTTGAGGAAGATTGCTGAATTGATGAATACTAGCTTTGCATAGATCAAGTGGAAGAATCTTGAAGATCCTGCTCCAAGTGAAACGTCCAAGAACCCTAAGTGCGCCTTCCTCCCTACCAAGCCAAGGAAATACCAATTAGATCTGCTAGAAAATCAGGCTATTGTTAACAAGAGAAAAATGATAAGAGAGTAAATGATCATAAGACAAAGACGCTATCTGTAAGAAAACAAAATCCGGAAAAGAGAAACAAGGTGGGTCTCCTCCACAAGTGCACCCGTCTCCAAATCGATCTACCTGTGAACAATAATAAACGAATCCAAAATATACGAGATATGTTCACCAAGATCTTCCAATGCCAACAAAAGATAGTTTCAATCAATCACCAAGAACAATAATCCACATCCACACAAGTATTTGAGTCTCAAAATACTTTTCTCTATTCAAAAATCCAGAGGCAAGAGTCCCTTAACAATGAAGAGTCCTCTCTCTTAAATAGACTTGAGAGAGACCAAAACCCTAACCACTTTTTGAATAAGTGGCTAAGATTAAAAGATACAGTGGAGATCATTTTACTTATTATATACAAGGATCACAATGATGAAGGGGCCGCACTTTTTCCCAATGACGCCTTAGGAAGGTGCGATACATCATAATGATCAAATATAACAATGTGGTACATGGAAAGGGGATAAGCTTAGGGGTCTAAAGTCTCCATAGGCACCCAAATACAATGATAACAAGATATAACATGATAGTACATCAATAGCCAAGGTGAGGGGTGCCCCCATAGAGGACGTCCTCCCTAGAAAAACCAACAAAACGAATGTGGGCCCCGTGCTAAGAAATACTGCCGAAGAATGATCCATAGAGCCTGTTGTCCGCCGATTGCACACCAGCAGCAGAAATCAATTGAAAGTTGTCTCCTCACTTGAGAAAGTGGAAGAGGTGTGACCTTGGGGGCAAGCACAGAGCTAGGTACTGTCACATACTCCTAGCTCCTCTGTTTAGGCTAACTCCTAACGAAGCCAAGGGGGGTAGTCCCTACAAAAGAGTTTCTATGGCTATTACGTTGTTAAAGTGTTCTTAAAGGTTGCAGATGCGGATGGGTGTTGTTTAGGAGTTATTATGATTTGAAGGTGTTATACTTGTTATAAATGTAACACAAAATCAAAGAGCAATCCACGTTGCAACAAGTGATTAAAAGATAAATTTAAATTCTAGACTTTAATTAAGCATTCAGTGATAGCAATTATAATAAACCATTGACAATTGATCAAATAATATAATTATGCAAATTAAAACAAGGACCAGTGCCTTATGGAGTCAATGAAGTTGAAATGCGCCAGAGAATTTAACATATGTCTAGAAATTAAACCAGTGAATGTTAGATTGTGTGAGTGCTCTTGGTAAATTTTAAGGATTTTAAAGATGATCTTGCTTAAGGTGTCTACGAAACCTAACCGGAAATACTTTCAGTGGCTCCGTTCAACATGACGGACCTGTTTGGAATCACAAGCTAGGTGTTCAGAAAATTTAACCAGTGAGTGTCTAGATTGGGTTGCCCGGCGCCCACACTTGGAATTTGCCCACTACCTGAGTACTTATCGAGACAACGTCGGTGCATTGGTTATGGGGTGAAAGTTTTATTATGTTACCACTTGCAAGATTAACAAATCCGATCACAATTCTGAGTACGAGTCCAACTTTTCAGGGTCGGCAGAGCATACTAGGTGAGGGATAGCAACAAGGTAAATTTTAAGTGGGGAAATGTGAGTTGGAAAGATTTTATTATTATGAGCACACAGTTCAACTCTCCGACAGAGAGTGCTCTTGACTTTGTCTTCTGACAGAAGTTCAAGAGACTTTAATTAATCTATATGCTTGATGCAAAGATAATGCAGTGGGAATGCTCTCCGACAGAGAGTGCTCTTGACTTGGGTTATTGCAAGTTCAAGAGACTTTGGTTTCTTTTTAAAAGATAAGCAGATTGTAAATGCAGAAACC
The DNA here is from genome assembly GCA_001517045.1 of Pseudotsuga menziesii. NCBI lineage: Eukaryota > Viridiplantae > Streptophyta > Pinopsida > Pinales > Pinaceae > Pseudotsuga > Pseudotsuga menziesii. Next base: position 19,673 of record LPNX010936351.1, on the reverse strand, counting down.
AAATGATAGCTCAAAAAGATTAATAGCAATGACTTGAAAGAAACTAACTTAGTAAAAATAAGCTAAACTAGCAACTAGTGGTCTAAGCATAAAATGAAACTACTCTAAGCATGGTAATAACCAAACAAAAGGACAACACAAGGCTCTTCCCCAAATGGGGGAAGGAAAACACACAGTGTGGGAGGCCTTATCCCACTTAGTCTTATTTCATTAATACTTTATAAGATGAAGGCATTAGCCCTTTGAAAATGAAGAAAGTGACTAATCAAGAGAACTTGGAGCCTTATTATGACTTGTACAAAGGAGAATGAATTTTTGAGATTGGATCTTCTTCTTGGTATGGTTCTTCGTTTTAGCTCTAAATCTTTTGGATCTAGCTTTGCTTGCTCTTTCTTTGCTCGATTTTGCTCTTTGTTCACCTGTAAATAAGAGCTCTAAACAATAGCTAGTAAGAGTGTTAGGAAACCCAATTTTAACTTATGACTCGGAAAGATGAAAGTGAACAAGATGCCAAGTGGTTAATGAGATAAACAAAAGCCCAAAACAGTAAAACAAAACCAAAAAAATCAGACCTTGGAAATGAGAGGAAAAGCTTGCCTTTTATGGTTCAAAATGCATGTTTTTCAATGAAATGACTTGAAATTTTTTGAAAAAGAAAACTTAAAGATTTTTTCTAGTTTTAAGGCTAATTTCCAGAATTGGAAAATAGCAGAAAAATGTCAAAAAACAGCAAACTTAAATTTGCACGTTTTTCGAGGAAAGGATGAAAAAATTAAAAAATAAAATTTTATGGAAAATTTTCTAATTTTTATGCTAATTTCCAGGATTAAAAAATAGCAGAAAAATGTCCAAAAATAAACAAAAAACAGCAAGCTTAAATTTGCACGTTTTTTGAGAAAAAGTACAAAAAAAACTTGAAAAAATAATTTTTTGGAAAATTTTCGAAAATTTTCTGATTTTTAAAATGAATTTCCAAAATTGAAAATTAATGAAAAACACAGCAAAACCAGCAAGCCTAAAAGTGGAAAATTTGCACGTTTTTCGAGAAAACTCGTGCACGATTTCTAAGGCAAAAAGAAAGATGGATTTACAAACTTGAAATGAGACTAGGATCTTAGATCTAGTAAAAGTTAAAGATTTGAAAAATAGTAGATCTAAACCCAACAAATAGATCAAAGTATGAATCTTTGATCTACTTTAGCCAATCATAATGCAAGATCTAAAAATGTGAATAAATTGAGAATACTTGCACTACTTGGAAAGCAAATCAATCGGATAAAACCTGTAAAAATGTAGATCCGCTTTGTAGTAACCAATGTAACCAAGAGATTTTTTGAAGTTTGTAGTTTGATGGATGAGGCAAGCAAGCCCTTCATTTCTCGGTTTCTTAAAGTAGAAGACTCCCTTAGGCAGCTGTAGAATGAATGCATAAACCAAACAAGAGCTCTTGTGTTTGGGAGAATACCTGAAAGTCACAAAACTTAAGAAAAAAGCATAGATCAAATAATATTGTGCTAGATTGTTAGCCTTCTAATCACAAGATCATATACTTAAGAATCAAAAAAAATGAGCTAAGAATGGTATCACCTTGAATAAGATGAAGCATGGCACACAAATAACTCTCACATGGACCTCCAAAGTCTTCTTGCTTTATTCAAATTCAAAAAGATATGACAAACTTTTCCAGAGTGTACTTGCACAAATTCTCCATCCGAATAGAGCTGAAGGAGCCTCTATTTATACAATGAGATCAAGCTAAAACCCTAAAACCAAATCACATAACCTGATCGGCTTGGCACCTAACTGAGAGCCCAGACCTAAAGATGAAGAGCTGGGAGTGAGGGGAGGCCTCCACCTAGGCAAGGCGCCCCCACTCCAACCCTAACCACTGCAAACAACCCAAAGTTGAGCCCACACATGTGGATGATGCCCTCATGTTGAAGAGGGGCGTGAATGATGAAGGGACGCGTGAGCTGGTAGGTGAGGCCACAACTTAGGTATGGAGGAGCCATTGCTAGGTCTAAAGAGGCCACTGCTGTTGTTATCTTCAGTCTTTACCTCGATCAAATCATCAAACCAATGAGTGCTCTCCATCTCATTCAATTCGGGAGTTTAGCTAGAGATGACAAATCCATTAACTGAATATAACTTTATTGCTCACTGAATGTTGACTGAAGCTGAGTTATGATAACTCCAATCATCATAAATGTCCATTGAGATGTCATTTAGCCTTTTATTTCACTGAATTTGGATTAATTTGGAAAGTTTTAATTTTCTCCAAAATAATCATTTTTTAATAAATAATCATTTTTTCCTCGAAAATGACTTTTTTGAGAAAATGAGCGTTATGTGTCCGATTGATGATCTGAAAGTTGGATCTGACTGGCTGGCCGATCAAGAATGATTTTTGGCTTAAGGTTAGAGCCTTCAATCACTGAATTCGGAGTCTGGATGACTAACTTCTTACAAACGGGATTTTTCCAATTAATTTATGGAAAAATTAATCAAAAAACTTAGGGAAAAAATTAAAAAATAATTTTTTAACCCGTCTGGTAAAAAAATTTCGAAAAATTTTTAAAGGTCCTATTGACTTAGGACAAGACCATGCTATATTCTAACAATGCCTAGTAGGCTTATAAACACTTAGTTGGGCTCTAATAACCCCCCAAGGCCCAGAATTCAAAATCGGGCATTCCAACTTTGGAGGAAGCGGGAGAAAACCTCATCAATTATACTCGGCTATAGACAAAGCATAATTGTCAAGGGCAAAAAACTTTCTGGAATACCTTAGTTGAGATTCTGCGTCTTAGGAGACCGAACCACTCAAAATACCCTACTAGCACATTTTATTACAAACCCCGCGAGGCCATGGTCAAAATTATTCAAATGAAAAACTGGCTAGCCAATATCTGCTAGACATGAAGACGGATCAACTGATACACTGGAATCAGACATTGAACATGTCTGTCAACCGGCGGCTCCTCAAGTAACCCAACTATGGTACAAAAAGTTGGTAACACAACCAATATATATCATAATAAAACATCCCATGCCATTTCCTAGCCTTAGAAGGACGAGATCAATTTTCTGAAGTAGCCTTAGTTCATTTTTTCAAAATAAAAACACCGATAATCACTGCTGGATTCTAGAACATAAATCTACCAATATCATCATTTCCTTTGACTGAAAACAAGAACTAAGTATGCCAATGAAATTAGAGATTCCAAATCCACTAATGATGACTACAAATACACCATGAATCCATCTAGATAAGCTTATGAAAGCTCCAAACCATGTCCAATAATAAAATAATGGTCATAATAAATAATAATAAACCATAATAATGTTGAGCATGACCAATAATCATCAAACTGAGTATGGATATGGTCTACTGGATGCATATAGGTAATAAATAATCAACCTTGACCCATTGTAGCCAAATCCGCTCAGGGACATGTGCTGACCAGGTCAAACTAGGTTTAACCAAAGTAATGCCTAAACTATAATATGATCAATCCAATGTGCATAAGGGATGAAAGGTAACTCTCTTATTCATATTATTAGCCAGCTGAAACAATAGCAACATGATACTGGTGATAAATCCATTAAATTCATAACATTAAGACTTGCAATAAGAGTGAAGTCCTTTATACTTGCTAACTTACAAACTTGGTCAGAATGCTAATGGTGGGTGAAGTGAATAAAACAAGGCTAAGATGAGGGGAATGACTTGTTTACCTTGTAGATTTTTTATAATTTTCAGCCACCGGTTTCAAGTAAAAATTTATATCATTGTTTATGACATTCTCAGAAAAATAAAGTTCTGAAAATAAACAAAATTTTCAGAATTAAAACACTGCTGTAAACAAACTTTTTCAGTGACAGGAAATAGAAATCAGCATGCTATTTAATCACACAGAACACAAGTATTTTTTGCTAATGGCCCTGGAAAAACCCACTAGGGGAAAACCAATCAGAGAGAGAGAGAAAGAGTTTTATTAACTTCAAGATAAAAATTAGACATTAATTTTACAATAAAAAATCCAACTTATCTCAACCCAAAAATTTGACCAGTAGACTGTCTCAGTTTTCGTGCTTTTACTGCCTCGATTTCTATGCAAGCTCCCTTGAAAAACGTGCAAGAAATTACCAGCAAATTCCTGCCCTCAAAAACTGTGCCAAACAACTCAGAATCTGTATTGTACAGACAGCATTTAATGTTGCTGTATGGCTCCTCGAATTCTGTGCCAGAACTAATTGTTGTTGCCTCAGGATGCATGTTGTACCTTCCCTCGAAAACTATGCCAAATCCATACTGTACGAAACTCCTCGAAAACTATGCCTAAAATAAATGTTTATCGTACCTCCTCGATTTCTGTGCCAACAAATAAATGATGGGTCGTACATCCTCCTGAAAATATGTGCATGCATTTAATGGCTCCTCGAAAACCGTGCCCACTAAGTCTTAACTAGCAGGCTGCCTTGATAATCGTGCCCTAGCTCTCCTTGCTCTCTCTCGTTCAATCTCTCAACAAGAATGAAATGTTTTGCCTTTTCCTTGCTTTTTGGTCTCAACCCTAGGTACGTGAAGAGGTATCTAATCCAATGGCTGGGAATGAATTAGATCGACGGTGGAAATTAAATGCACACTTTATTTCTAAAAAGTTAATTTCCCTCACCCACTTAAATTGTTCAAAAAGTGACTTTAGACAATAAAGTCATATTAAATGTCACTTAAGTCATTTAATACAAGGTTCACTTTATTTCCCTTAACTAGGTGACTAAAGGCTAAAGTCACCTAGGGGAACATTTCCCTACGTACAAAACTAACACTCCCTCTTACCGAGGAAGGTGCTCTGCACCACTCCCAACTTGTCTCTAAAGAAGACAAACTTGCCCCTCCCCACAGACTTCGTCGGAATGTCTACTACCTGCTCATCTGTGGAAATGTACTGAAGCATCACTGCCCCTCTGAACATAGTCTCGAATGAAATGATACCTGATCTCAATGTGCTTTGACCTGTCATGGAAAACCGGATTCTCAGAGAGCTGAATGCAACTCTAATTGTCACAGTAAATCACCATAGGCCTAAGCTCCTGACCAAATACATTCACCAGCAACTTGCGAAGCCACAAGGCCTCGTAGCTGGCCAAACTGGCTACCATGTACTCAGCCTTGGTAGTACTCAATGCAACGGACTTCTCTCTTTTGTCTACGGACTTCTCTCAAGAAGAAGACAATCCGGAAGAAATGAGCAGGTACACTTCTCTCTTTTGTCTACAACTGAACCTGGAACTTTTGCAGAGGCTAGTAAAGATGAACAATGGGTTAAAGCTATGGAAGAAGAACTAGATCAAATCAAGAAGAATGAAACTTGGGAACTTGTTCCGAGACCGCATAACAAAAATGTTATTGGCACAAAATGGGTTTTTAGAAACAAAATGAATGAAGATGGACAGGTAATCAGAAATAAGGCTCGATTGGTGTGTAAGGGTTATGCTCAGATCGAAGGAATAGACTTTGAAGAAACATATGCACCAGTTGCCAGAATGGAAGCTATCAGAATGATATTAGTCTACGCTTGCTCCAAAGACATCAAAGTGTATTAGATGGACGTAAAATCAGCCTTTCTAAATGGGGAATTGGAAGAAGAAGTCTATATCGAACAACCAGAAGGATTTCAACTTTCAGAAAACGAGGACTATGTATGCAGACTAAAAAGGGCCCTATATGGACTAAAACAAGCTCCAAGAGCTTGGTACTCCAGATTGGACAGGTACTTACTACAACAAAAATTTAAGAGGGGAAGTGCAAACA
>LPNX010936351.1:3424-13534 GCA_001517045.1 Pseudotsuga menziesii | reverse complement strand
TTGGTAGTCTACTATATGTAACTGCCTCCAGACCAGATGTGATGCAAGTCGTTGGACAAGTTGCAAGATTTCAAGCCGCCCCAAAAGAAAATCATATTATAGCAGTTAAAAGAATCTTCAGGTATCTCAAAGGAACTGTGGATTTTGGACTTTGGTATCCAAAAGGGAATGATCTGACATTAATAGCATATTCAGACGCAGATTGGGCAGGATGTGTTGACGATAGAAAAAGCACTAGTGGAATGGCCTTCTTTTTAGGTGGTTGTCTGGTATCTTGGTCAAGCAAGAAGCAATGTTCAGTGTCCTTATCAACCGTAGAAGCAGAATATATAGCAGCAGCAGCTTGTTGTACTCAGATTCTTTGGATGAAGCAAACCTTGCAAGACATACATGTGACATGTAATGAACCGATTCCTATTCTATGTGACAATACGAATGCCTTCAGTATCTCCAAAAATCCAGTTATGCATTCCAAAACCAAGCACATTCCAATCAAGTTTCACTTTCTTCGGGAACAGGTCACTGAAAAGAATATCAAACTGGAATATATCGGGACAAAAGAACAAGTTGCAGACATTTTTACTAAGCCTCTCCCAAGAGAGACTTTTGAGCACCTCAGAGAAAAATTGGGAGTCATACTATCTCCTAATTGAATTCATCCATCTTCAACAACAACTACAATATGACAGGGGAGCATGGCAGAAGTACCCTTTGCCATTGATGCCAAAGGGGAAGAAAAAGTTGAACAAGGTAGGTAAAAGAAGCATGATCTAAGGGGGAGTTGTATGGTCAAAAGTAGCTCATTCGAAGGGGGAGCTTTGGAGTTGTCATCAATGACAAAGGGGGAGATTGTTGACTAAATTGTCATTGATGCCAACAGGTGTGTGTTAGTGTGTTTTAGGGCCCCTTGAGGAGCCTCTGAGTGTTGAGTAAGTGTCAGTGTCTAAGGAGACCTTTTGATCTTGTCCAAGCCCAAGTCTGAAGCCCTTCGAGCCCTTGGGACATTGCCAAAAGCCCTGTAGAGTGTTCAAGTAACCCTAAGTGGGTCGAAAAAGTTGCAAGGGTCCAAATGACCCCTTCAGTGGTCATTTGCATGCTATTAAGGTCTTGGTACCCTAGGAGAAGTCCCTAAACCCACAATACATTAAACCTCTACTCTTAAGTTAAAATATTAAAACAATATTAATAATCTACTTAAACCCTTACCTTTTACTATGGAGTCCCTAAACATCCATCTATAAAGATCAACCCTTCTAAATTTATTTTAGATTAAATACCAAAAAAAAAAAAAACCCTAACCTCTTTTTATTCTTAATTAAAATTTACTTTGATTAAATATTAAATTAAAACTTTAATTAATAAAACATAAAGTAGAAGTTGGCTCCTTTAAATAATGGCTTTTAAATTTTTTTATTTTATTAAATTTACCTAGGTCGACTCCAGTATTTTCTTCATCAAACAAGTATAAATACACAACTGCCCATCATTTTAACTATGAACAATTCGCTAACCTTCTGAGGTTTTTCGAGGTTTAGGAGCAGTATTCTGAGGTTTTTACAGTGGCTAAGGAGGAGCAGTAAGTCTGAAGTTTTTCATAGGTTTTTGGCAGCAGAAGAAAGCAACGAACCTGAGTTTTTCTTTTTGAGCAAGATCCAAGTTTTGCTGACCTTCTTGACTGAGTTTTTGGTAAAAAAAAGGGCTCTAAAATCGCGAGCTGTCTGAGGAAATCTCGTGGGTAATACAGACTGTCACAGCAGCTAAAGATGAAGCTGTAATCTCTGATATTTGTGGGTGAAATGTTTGAACTCATGAACTAAGATTTCGTAGGAGCAGTGGCAACAGTAAGAGGTTATTTTGCAGTAGAGATTTCTTTTTCTCTTGAGAAGTTTCTTATCTGTTTTGAGGAGCCCAAAGTCCTATGTTAGCTGAACCATATTACAGTATACTTGACAGCAGTGTGAAGGAACCGATTTTGCACAAAATAACTCAGTCATCAAGCATCCGAATTTGTAAGTCATGAGGCAGTCAAGTTGAAGTTTCGTTCAGTACCAAACACCAGAAGGAATTTGGAGGAGTTTATCACAGCCCTAGATTTGGAGAAGTCTACACAACCCAAGTGTGAGATCTTGATATCCAGTGACAAAGCATGCTACAGGACTTATGTTGTTGATGATGGTGCAAGTATAGATGCACACAAACAGTCCCAGATCAAATTGCAGACCTACAGAGATAGTTCTGGTTTGAAGTATTTCACAACCACAGTTTAACTTCATTATCTACAGTTCTAGTCATCTACAGAAGAGACATATTCAGTGATGATGACATGATGTACAAGGTATGTTTAATATTGTGTATTTGTGATACTGTATGCATGATGTGAATGATGATGCTACCCTATACACCATATACACTGTAATGGTATGATGATGACTGCCCTAGGATGATGACTGGAATACATAGTCAAGACAAAAATTGATGTATTGTGATGAAGATATGACTACTTTCTTGAAGTGTCTTGACAGTCCAAGATTGAAGTATTGACAGTGATTGACAAAGTATGAAGTTTGTGCAAGTTTCATGATGACAATCCAAGTCTGTGTTAATGCTGAACTGTGGTGAACTTGACAAGTGATAAAATGCTCACAGTGACATGATTTGATAGTGTTGAATATACAATGATATGGAGTGATATGTTTCCTGAGATATGCTTGATGATGCTTACACATTCTCAGTGATAAATACAGTACTGTCCAAGGTATGTTGACATGATGATTGTGTTGTGTGAACAGTTTTGATTGAATAAAGTTGTGTATCAATGGGCAAGTGGTATGAACAGCAGTGAACAAGTATATGATATCGAAAAGATTATGATGCTTTTCTAAAACATTATGAGAAAATCCCGGCTGTAATACATGATGCTTTTCTAAAACAATATGATGAACATGTATGGCATGGTGTGATGACTTTCCTCTATGCACTATGATGTATACTTGACGTTGATGCTTAATGATGCATGTCTTATGATTCAGTCAAAGTAGAGAAGAATTACTTATCGTGTATGGTGAGGTGTACAAGGTTGTACATGAGCAGGTTATGGCAGTAAAAAGACTTGTTGGTATACAGGGATGATTTGGCAGTGAGCAGTGTGCACAAGCAGATTCAGAGATTGGTACATGACAGATCTACAGGTTGTGCAGTGTGGTACAGAGTGTGTCAATGATAAGGCTGACTTGGCAGTGTGTGTGTCAGTGATAAGGCTGACTTGGCAGTAAACAGTGAACAGAGGTTATCAGCAGCAGGAAGTTCTACACATAGAACAGATCTATTGAAGGGACAAGCAAGTAACCAGCAGTGTTGATGAGCAGCTTGATCAACATGACTGTGATGACATGAGCAAAAAGATGATGTGACAGTATTGACTACAGAGAAGATTTGGCAATGATCATAGTGCAGATGATATCAGCAGAGAGTACAGGGTTTTGTATTTGACAGGTCCACAGGTTCGGCAATATTCTTCTTATCAGGGTGGCAGGACGGGGCAAGGAAAGGAGGTCGTAGCCTCCTTCCGGTGGAAGCCGGAAAACTAGGGAGTGGTAGCTTCCTTCAGGTCGTAGCCTGTAAATCAGGGGGTCGTAGCCTCCTTTCAGTTGAAGCTGAAAAAATTGAAGTCTATATAATAAGGGAGTTGTTCCTATCATCCAGTTATTTCTGGACAACTATTATTAAAAAGGCTTTCGTGGTTTTACCCCCAGAACTTGGGTTTCCACGTTAAAAACTGTTGTGTACTGTGCATCTTGTTGTCTTTATACATATTGATGTTGTGCTGTGATTGGTGATCAGCAACCTGCTTTTGATTAAAGTTTTATATTGTACAAATACTGATTCACCCTCCTCTCAGTATTTCAACAAGGACCAGTGCCTTATGGAATCAAATAAATGTGTGAAATAAAGTCTAGGAATCAAGCTAGTGAGTATTAGGTTTTGCAAGTGCTCTTGGTAGATTTTAAAAGTTTTTGATAGTGGTCTTGCTTAGAGTGTCAACAAAAGTTTGTCAAAGCCGAGAGACTCTTCTAAGTTCCCTCCGTTGAAGACATGTCGGGCCCGCCCAATATCCCAGGCTGGTATCGCCAAGATTGACCAGCTAGCCGAGAATCTAAGACAGCGGGAGGTTCCGGCGCCTCTACTAGGAAGTACTTTGGAAGAATCCCTACAACGCCGGTGCGTTGGTTACGGGTGTTTAAGTATTATTAAATTACTCTTGTAGGGTTTAAAGATCCAGTGCCGTTTCTGGGTATTCCGATCTGGGATCGGTCAGAGCATACTCTGGCAAGGAGGGGAGGGAGTTAATTAATTAAAAGGGGTGTGTGTGTTGAAGGTTTTATTAAGTTGATTAATTAAGACTCTCCAACAGAGAGCGCTCTTGACCCTGTCTTATGACAGTGGTTCAAGAGACTTAGCTAATCTAGATGAGACTAATGCAGGGATTATGCAAACCTAGGATGCTCTCTAATAGAGAGTGCTCTTGACTTGTGTTTTTGCAAGTTCAAGAGTCTTACTTAAGAGTTAAATGATTAAACAATGTGAATAAAAAGCAAAGATGACTTATTAAACTCTCCGACAGAGAGCACTCTTGATCCACCTTATGGTATGATTCAAGAAATTTAAGCAGTTGATTTACTTAGAAAGATAAACAATTTAAAAGAGTAATCAAATTAATTAATGAATTAAAAGTGATGGATTAACAATTAATATTCTAAGCATAAGATGCAAATGATGATGAAAACAATCACATCTAATCTAAGCATGTAAAAGATGGACGCAACACAATCCTCCCCAAATGGGGGAGGATGGGAGTGGGGACTTAAAAACCCCACTCAAACAAAAGATGCTTTATTAAAATTATACAGATTGCCTTTAGGAATTTAATCCTTGAAAGGACTTTCAAAGGAAAGTATACAACTCTATTATTATTGCAACTTGCATCAAAAGGAGAGTGATTTACTTTCACTTGGAGCTTTTCTTGAAACTTGCCAAAAGGGAAAAGAAGAAGTTTGAATGAGAGCAAAAGAACAAGGCAAAAGAAGGCTGAAATAAAAGGAAGCAGAGGGGAAAAAAGAGGGAAGGCAAAGAGGAAGTCAAAAACAAGAAAAGGAAGGAATAGGACAGCGAACTAAGAAGTTAAGGGATGAACAAAATTGAAGAAAACGGGACAGCGAACAATGAAATAAGTGGCTGTCATAAAAAGTGCAAAACGGGACAGCGAACCATGAAATAAGTGGCTGTTATAAAAAGTGCAAAACGGAATAGCGAACAAAAAGTAAAAGAAATGACCAAAAACAAGGTTAAAGGAAGCCCAAAAACTAGGGCAAAAAGAGGAAAACAAGAGAAGAAAGCTAGGGCACACTAGGGCTGTCCAAAATGGAAAAAAGAGATGGTAAAAGAGAGAAAACGAGGCAGCGATGAAGAAAAAGTGAGAAAAGGCAAACAAGTCAAGGAGAAAAGGGGCTAGCAAGCAAGGAAACAAAAGAAGTCAAGGAGCAAAGGGAGAACTAGAGGAAGGAAGTTTGGTAACCAAAAAGTATTTAAATTTATGAAAGAATTTGAGATGGAACTTTGGAGGAAGATCTCCTTGTTTTTTCCTCTTGGAAAAAGCCAAACTCTCTATAAGTCCTGAAAGTCAACAATGTTAGAAGGTTCTTATGATGATGGAGATGAGTTTGATGCAGCTGAGCTCGCACCCTTCTCCAAATGGCGAGATCTGTAAAGACAATCCAACTTGATACCCAGTGAGATCAAACAATAAAAACTAGTATGCTAGGAATATGCAAATCAAGATCAATACTTCATATAACTGAATATTTGTACCCATCTAGATTATGATAAACTTTGCACAATAAACCAACTTGACAGCAGCAAATGGTAAATCTTATGTTCTAATAATAGACTTCTAAAGCTAGTTGTTTGATTCAACACATTAATAACAAATTGAAAGCATGGAAAGAGATCACCTCAGACAACACATCCACCAATGAAGAGACAATCCTGTAGACCTCCAAAGTCGAAAAGCTTTATTCAATAATATAATGATTACAATTTTTGCAGAGTTTCTATGCCCAAAAGTCCATGATAATAGAGCTGAAAGAGCCTCTTTTTAACAAATGAGAGAGTGCTTAAACCCTAAAACCAAAAAACCAACCCTAACCAGCTTAGCCACCTAACAAAGAGCCCAGACCTAAACCGAAGAACCGAGAGTGAGGGGAGGCCTCCACCCACTCCCGGTTCTAATAATAGACTTCTAAAGCTAGTTGTTTGATTCAACACATAAATAACAAATTGAAAGCATGGAAAGAGATCACCTCATACAACACATCCACCAATGAAGAGACAATCCTGTAGACCTCCAAAGTCGAAAAGCTTTATTCAATAATATAATGATTACAATTTTTGCAAAGTTTCTATGCCCAAAAGTCCATGATAATAGAGCTAAAAGAGTCTCTTTTTAACAAATGAGAGAGTGCTAAAACCCTAAAACCAAAAAACCAACCCTAGCCAGTTTAGCCACCTAACAAAGAGCCCAGACCTAAACTGGAGAACCGGGAGTGAGGGGAGGCCTCCACCCAGGCAAGGCACCCCCACTCCAAACCTGTGCACTGAAAACAAGCCAAGGATGAGGCCACACGTGTGAGTCTGGATGTAGGTAAGCTCGTCCTTTAGGTCTGGCAGGAGCCTGAGCTAGGTTTGGGAAGCCCACTGATGGTGTAAGCTTCAGTCTTCACCTCGATCAAATCACCGAACCAATGAGAGCTCTCCATCTCATCTTTAGCTACAGATGACATGTCTAATAACTGATAATAAATTAATTGCTCTCTTAATGATGACTAAAGCTGAGTTATGATAACTCCAATCATCATAAGTGTTCCATGAGATGTCATTTAGCCTTTTATTTTATTGAATTTGGATTAATTTGGAGAGTTTTAGTTTTCTCCAAAATAATCATTTTTTTTAATAAAAATCATTTTTTTACTCAAAACTGACTTTTTTGAGTAAAAAGGCATTATGTGTCCAATTATTGATCGGAAAGTTGGCTCTGACTGGCTGGCTGATCAAGAATTATTTTTGGCTTAAGGTTAGAGCCTTCAATCACTGAATTCTGAGTCCGGATCACGAACGGGTTTTTTCCATTTAATTTATAGAAAAATTAACCCAAAAAACTTGGGAAAAGTAATTAAAAGTTAAAAAATTAAAAAAATAATTTTTCACTGTTCGAAAAAAAAAAATTCGAAAATTTTTTATGTGTCCAGATGACTTAAGACATGACCATGATCTATCTAAATAATGTCTAGTAGGCTTATAACACTCAGTTGGGCTCTAATAACCCCCCAAGGCCCAGAATTCAACATCGAGCATTCCAGCTTTGGAGGAAGCGGGAGAAAACCTCGTCAATTATACTCGGCTGAAGGGAAAGCATAATGTCAGGGGCAAAAAACTCCCTGGAATACCCTATTTGCAATTCTACGTCTTAGGAGACCAAACCACTCAAAAATATCCTACTAGCACATTTTATTACAAACCCCGCGGGGCCATCGTCAAAATTATTCAAATAAAAAAGTGACTAGCCACTATTGGCTAGACAAGCAGACGAATCAACTAATACACTGGAATCAGACTTTGAACAAGTCTGTCAACCGGCGGCTCCTCAGGTAACCCAACTATGGTACAGAAAAGTTGGTAACAATCCCATTGAGAAATGCAGTCTTCACATCCATCTGATGGATCTTCCAACCCATTTCCGCTGCAATGGAGATCAAGCTCCTGATAGAAGTATATCGGGCAACCGACGCAAAAGTCTCATCATAATCAATGCCCTCAACCTGCGAAAACCCACGCGCTACAAACCTGGCTTTGTACTTCTCCGCACTCCCATTTGCTGCATGCTTCAGCTTGTAAAGCCAACGAGAAGTCACCACTGACTTCCCCTCAGGTCTCGGAACAATCTCCCATACATCATTCTTCATGATGGAATGGTACTCATCCATCATGGCATCTCTCCATACCAAATGCTGGGAGGCCTCTTCAAAAGTAGAAGGCTCAGAATCTCGTGTACTAGCCACCAACAACATGCCCAATCTGTCAGGCATCTTGATGGTTCTCACCTCATCCCTGGGTATCACAACCTTTAAGGCATCCTTCAAGGTATCTCGAAGCCACTTAGGCTTCTTCTTCCCTTAAGGTTCTTCCCATACTGGCATGTCCTCATCTAAAGAACCACTAGAGCTAGAAACCTCAGTCACCTGTGAACCTGAAGCTGGTGTGCCAACACCAGGAGTACCCTGTAATCCTGATCATGATCCCCTGTAAGGTGTACCTATAATCGTAGACCCATCAATTGTCCCCGAAGACCCTGGTGGCCTAACCACTGAACCTGGTGAACCTGTGCCAGAACTCTGTGGTCCTGTAACCCCGGAAAACTGTGATCCTGACTCCTACGTAGATGGAACCTAAGGTGCAGGGACCTACCGCTCTCCCTGCTTTGACTCTCTCGACTTCCTAATGGCCCGCTCCTCCTCAAATTTCACATCCCTTCTCACCACCACTTTCCTTTGAGAGGGAAGGTAAATACGGAAAGCCTTCGCAGTCTCATCATAACCCACAAAGATGCCCTACTCTGCAGCGTGTTGTCCGCTAATTGCACACCAGCAACAGAAATCTTTCGAAAGGTGTCTCCTCACTTGAGAAAGTGGGAGAGGTGTGACCTTGGGGGCAAGCACAGAGCCAGGTACTGTCACCTATTCCTAGCTCCTCCGTTTAAGCTAACTCCTAACGAAGCCAAGGCGGATAGTCCCTAACAAAGAGTTTTCTATGGCTCAATGTTTGAGTTAAGTTTTAGATGTTTTTAGATGCGGATGGGTGTTGTTTAGGAGTTATTATGATGAAATATGTTTGGTTTTTTTTATGAATTCTGAACACAAGACAAAGCAATCCACGTCGCTATCATAAGAATAAATAGATAGACAATAATTTCAGAACTCACGAAATGATAAAGCATTCACAGATATAACTTATAATCAAAACATCCAATGGACAAATCGCCCAGATTATCAATAATACGAAAAGATAGAACCAATGCCTATGGAGTCAACTTATCAAAGATGCTTCGTATATAAAAATATGTGAATCCCAAAATGATGCCAATGAATGTTAGATTTTGCAAGTGCTCTTGGTAGGTTTTAAAGGATTTTATTGGTGGTCTTACTTAAAGTAGCTGGATGTCTTAACCAGAAATACCTTCAATGGCTCCGTTCGAAGACATGACAGGCCTGTCTGGGGTCACAGGTAAGTGTTCAATAACTTAACTACCTGTGCCCAGATTGGGTAGCCCGGCACCCACACTTAGAATTTGCCCACATGCCTCCGTATTTAAACAAAACAACTCCGGTGCGTTGGTTTATGGAGTAAAAATTTTAATTAAGTTACTCTTGTAGGGTTTAAAGATCCAATGCCGTTTCTGGGTATTCCGATCTGGGATCGGTCAGAGCATACTCCGACAATGAGGGAAGAGGGTTAATTAATTAAAGGGGTGTGTGTTGAAGGTTTTATTAGGTTAATTAATTTAGACTCTCCGACAAAGAGCGCTCTTGACCTTGTGTTTCTGCAAGTTCAAGAGTCTTACTTAGGAATTAATTGATTAAACAAGCACAAGATGAAACTAGTTGATTAAACTCTCCAATAGAGAGCACTCTTGATCCACCTTATGGTGAGATTCAAGAGATTTAAGCAATTGATTCACTCAGAAAGATAAACAATTGGAACTTGAAGTAATCAACTCATTCAATGCATTAGGTGTGATAGATTATCAATAAAAATTCTAAGAAAAAGATATAATTATAATGAAAACAAGCACATCTAATCTAAGCATGTAAAAGGTTGACACAACACAATCCTCCCCAAATGGGGGAGGATGGGAGTGGGGACTTTAAAACCCCACTCAAACAAAAGATCTTTATTAAACTTTATACAATGTGCCTTAAGGAATTTAATCCTTGAAAGGACTTTTCAGATGAAAGCAAAACAGCTCTACTAATATTATAACTTGTAACAAAGGAGAGTGTT
>LPNX010936338.1:420364-480566 GCA_001517045.1 Pseudotsuga menziesii | reverse complement strand
TCTCCACTCCTTCTCACTTGCTAACACATCCAACTAACTCTAACCCCCACCCCCCTATCTATTCCCCAACCCCGTCTCTCTCTCTCTCACACACACAGAGACACCCACACACATCCACAGGTCAGCCTATACCACTAAGACCCCCCTCCTCCTCCCTCTCTCTGACTTCGCCCTCTTGTCATCTAACTACACCTAACCCCAAACCCCCCCTCCTCTCCCTCTCTCTCTCTCTCTCACACACACATCCCTTAGAGTTTTAAAACAATAGTTAGGGGGAAGAGAGGGGAGTGTTAGGGGGCTAAGACTTAGGGCGTGCTTGTTAATTCCCATTAAACATTGAATGATCCCTTAGCCGTAGAACTACATTCTTGAATGCTTCTAAAATCTATTCGAGCATAACGCGTACACATTATAGATGGTAACAACATGCATGCATGTTTTTTAATAATAATGCATGTGTGTTATTTCTTTGTATAAACAATAGCAGTCTCTACCCGAGAAACAATCAAACAGATTTCAAGCATTTTTCACAGTCTGCACGCAATTTCAGGTTGCATACAGTGCGTTCATTCTCTTCATCACCATATTATCACACAAAATTTTGATTGCATTAGCCATATCCATCACAAGTGTGTAAGGATTGCTTGGAGCATGGTATACATTGGACAAGGGTCAAACATTCAATATAAACCATCTCAAATTATTCACGATAGAGCATCTCCACCATTGTTTTTATTGCAATTGAGGAGCTAGAAAAGGAAACATTCCCCCAATATTCCCCCTAACTTGAGTATCTAGACACAATTAAGCAAGAAAGAAACCAAGCTTTGGGAATCTCCCATTGAGGAGCACCATAGAGCATCTATACCATTGTTTTTCTTCTAATAAAGGAGCATCAAAGGGAATATTTCATTGGTCATTGTGGCGGAGTATCTAGACACAATTGTGCAAGAAAGAAACCAAGCTTGGGGAATTCCCCATTGGGGAGCACCATATATCATTGATCACCGTGGTGATGGGAAATTCACACAATCGAGCAAGAAAATTGGCAGGGAAGATGATACCCAAAGAATTCCTTGAAGAAATTATAGAAAAGAAATGAAATGACACGACCAATCGAAGATTCTCTATGGACACTCAACCAATTTTGGTTGTAGAGGATGCCACAGTTCTTCCTACCAATCCACAACAAGAAAGAACAAATCATTCACTAGAGGGGCCTTTAGTTTCCATAGTAGTTGAAGAATGAGCACCACATGGCACTGATCAAGGAGTAAAATGTAGGAGCACATCAAGGCCACCTAAAACCTTTCAAGATTTAATTGGATGTGGGTATTCAAGTGACGAGTTTACAGAGTCATTGCATGGCGACCGTATGCTCGAAGAAGACAATGTTGTTCATACCACCCAGGAGGATTTCCAATTTCCACTGTCTGACAGACAACAAGAGACAGAAGGACATGAATCTCATGTTGAAATGCTAGACCGACCAAGTGATATGTACAAGGTGCAGTTCCAACCTCCCTACCTTTGTTAGCAACTTCACGCTGAAGAACTCCAAAACGTATAAAAATCAATGAAAGTCTCATTGGTTCGCTTGAAGGTACGTTGTCTAAACACAGTATTGCATATCAATATCAATAGATACTTGTCAATTATTTTGATTCTAAATGTGATGGAGATAAATGTAGATTATTTATATCATTATTAAAATCTAGGTCTATGACTGTTGTTAGGAGAAACATAAGGATAAAGATGATAAACAATTTTGAACCAAATTCTCATATTTTCAGAAGTTTAGTATATGCATTTAGTAAAATTGGAAATAAATCTCGTTCAAAGGATCACAATGCGGCTCGTCGTGTGTTGTCACAATCAATCATGAACAAAATCTCTAGGGCCCTTCGACTTCTTAAGCCTACATCCAAACTTGTTAATTTGTATATCAAAACACTTCATATTTTTCTAGAAGAAAACAACTGGACTCTGGTCAAACATATGTCTACGCCTTCATTGGCAGGTTGCCACGCTCCGATATGAAGCTCATTGATGCAGTAAATGGGCTAGTGCAAGATTTTTGGCGTCACAATAGTAGACCTTCTTCCAACCAAAAATATGTAATAAATTGAGAAGGGGTTCAAGGGATCACGAGCCCCACATTAAACATTTTCTTGACATGACACAAACATAATCATATGAGAGATTTAGGCATGAACATAATGAACTTAACTTGGGCCAAATATCCTTCGAAAAATGAAAAACGTGGTATGTTCAAGTAAACACAACTCGTAACACATGCCATTGTTGATATCACATTGATTATGGTTATTATTATGACACATATTACATATATTGCGTGTATTGCATAACACTCTTATGTAGGAATGCTCAACTACATTGCCACCGACATAATCTAGAGACTTTATTATTCATAGCATTTTGTGTAGAAGGATAGAAGGTTGCACATTTTATCAAACGACTTGCATAGATGGGACATGCCCAATGTGTGGTGGAATGGCATTTTTGGAAAAATGCATAATGTGACCGATGAGCATGAAATTTGGAGACATGAAGTGAACTTGTAGTCATTCAAATATGTCACATATGATATTAGTGGAGGGAATGAAGAAAAAAATACAATTGGTCACCTCTCAAGTTAGTAACGAGTTCCTAAATACTGTTTTTTTATTCATATTGCTATTTCATATATGTAACAATCTATTTATCTGTACATCTTTATTGTTGATCTACCAGGTATAGGTTTGCAACTTCATGAAGGAATTCTTTGAAAAGACACAACAGTATGTAAAGCATGTACATGTGGCTCGTTAGAAATATGAGCAGTTTAGAATGTGCATGGATACATTTCTAGTATTGGAACTATCTTATCAGTGGTCGATTTTGAAGAAAACTACGCTCTTGAACCGCAAAAAGAGATTCAGAGTCAATATTATCACTAAGACCAGGTCAACATAATGGTTCATATCATCTATAGACATGGGGTAGATAGTAATGAAGAGAAAAGGGTTATATTGAAGGAGTATCACTTTTACATAAGTGATGAAAGCTTTCATGACTTAGCTTTTGTACAACACAACTTTCAATTGTTCTACACTCACCTGAAGGATAACAATATACATATGGAAAAACATTGGATTTTGTCTGATGGTTGTGAGAGGCAATTAAAAAATGACCATGTCTTCGAATGGTTGTGTATTCTACACAAGAGGCACAATGTGCCTCATATTTAGAACTTTTTTGAGACCGAACATGGAAAATTGGAACATGATGGAGCAGGTGCATGCATCAAGATTACATTACGTAGGCAAGAAATGATTTTTAGAACTATTTCGTTCACCTGAGATGCAAATACCATTGTTGAAAGGTGTTCTTCAGTAATGGGGCAGGGATCCAGAAAGCAAGAGGACCAATCATCTCAAAACGCACATGTACATAGATATTTTTGGGATGTGGTTGATGTAGATCGATCACACCTATATGAGTGCAATACCGTCCAAGGAACTCATGCATTCCATTCAGTTAGAATGTTAGACAATGCTATAGTTGAAATGTGGACAAGGAAACTCTCTTGTTTTTGTTATCCATATAATAGTGGTGAATGGGACAATTGTGAATCCATCGATTGGGTTGGTAGCTGGGATTGTGTATCACTCCCCATTGGTCGATATATAACTACAAAATTATCCCAGTTGGAGGAGGAACAATCAAGTATTTCACCTGACTATCACCACGTATCAAATCTCGTGCAACTAGGTTCGACTGTAATGTTGATAACTTTGAAATGTTTGAGGACTAGTTGTGTTTAGTTAGCTAATTCCTAGTTTGGAACTTTATTTTATGCAGGGAACATATATGCAGTGGTTTCCTTGAGAGGAAATGAATGGAACATAGACTTTTGTTTGGCATGTTGCTTGGATGGGATGCAGACCCTCATTGTCTCATTAAGCAACTCCAAGGGCAATGATTTTCCAATTGGGTCGATGACTATCAAAGGAGAATATTTGACACAGGTTTCCCACGTACAAAAGAAAAAAGGTTATGTATTTGAATGTTATAGGGCAGGTCAAATTGTAAACCATTATACAAACTTAGTTATTGGCACAAAACTCTAGCTGCAAACAATGCCAAGCAAGAAGTCATCAAAGTCAATATACTTTTTTCCTTACTCCGAGCACGAGAGGCTAAAGGATACCATTGGTATTAGAGGTGATCCCGATGGTCTAGTCGAATGACCACAGGTAGGTAGTCAGGTATGTGGTATGAATGGTATTTGTGTACCATGTTATAAGTATGTGGTGTACATGTACATGTCAATATTTTGGTTTCATGGTCTCATTGATTATTTACAACTTGATAGATTGATAAATTACATAGACTTGTAAAACTTGATAAATTGCACAAGCTTCATCATGGATATTTTGTATTATATTCATACTTACATGACTCATGCCATATAGCCCTAGACCATTATTTGGCACTCTATCTGGGATATGTGTCTTGCATCTACCTTGAATCTCGAAGTTGGACCTCCAAGGACATTAGTCAACACCCCAAGTTTTCATGGAAATTCCTAATGCAAGTGTTAAAATAAGGTATAAAAATATTCCCATGCTTAATAACCCTGGCCAATCCTATCCTAGAAATCCTATCTCAAAAACCCTATAGCCATTCCTAGTAACCCTAGTTTGTAGCGTAAACCCTAGTTTGAATTCTAAACCCTAGAATCCCTAGTTTGTAGCCTAGAGACTAATTTGTGTCAACTTTGCGATCCATGAAAGGTGAGGTATTGTATACCCTTGCGTTAGTGAACCATTAAAATTGTAGCTATGATGGAGAGTAATTTTTAACATTTTTCAAATGAAGCAAAAGAGAAGTATCCATGTGAGATACTACATCAAGAGCATCCATTACTGACGATATTGGACGACTTCTTGTTGTTGGACTATGGTGCATGATGGAGCCAATCCTAGTAACCCTAGGTCGTATCGTAAACCCTAATTTGAATTCTAAACCCTAGAAACCCTAGTTTGTAGCATAGAGAATAGTTTGTGTTCAAAATCCTAGAAAACATGGTTTGTAGGCACTAAATATCATCTATAGATCACTAGTACCATTTATTCGATTTAACCATTGACCAATATATCGTATAAAACATTCAAACCTTATAATGAAAGACACCACTAGTATTTTAATAAAAGGATATTGAAATCATAAGAACGAAGGTAATCACATCAATTGAGATGAATGGTAATCACGTCGATTGGAAGGAAGGGCAGTCATTTCAATATGGATGAAGCTTGATCTCTTTTAATTTAAATAATATAATTAAAAGTGTTATGCAATGAGTCCCTATATATCACTAAGTCTGAGATGACCTCTTATGATTTGTTATCCTTATGTACAGATGAGGTGTCATCATCACCCACTAATGAGTTGTTAGATATATATAAATATCTACAGGTGGATAGATCCATGTACTACAAAGTGATATCATTGGATGAATACAATGGATGAATACAAGTGTTAAGAGTGGATTAATCCTTTTCCACCGAGTTCAAGTATCCTATGTTCTATTTAGCCCCTTTAATCTTAATGGCTTGGCAGCAACTCGATGATAGTGATCCATGAAAGGTGAGGTATTGTAGCCCCATTGTGTTAGTGAACCATTAAAATTGTATCCTATGATGGAGAGTAATTTTTAAAATTGTCAAATGAAGCAAAAAGAGAAGTATACACATGAAATACTACATCAAGAGCATCCATTACTGATCATATTGGAAGACTTTATGTTGTTGCACAATTTTTTAGTGATTTGCTTTTGGGGTCCACTAACAATCCTAGTGGTGATCTTCAATTTGCAATATAAATCTCCATTTTATAGTATATATAATTGATATATTTGTGGCACATATTTAATGAGTGATATATATAATACATTAGTAATAAATGTGAATTTTATTGATAACAATTCATATGCTATGTTTAATTTTGTAAATCTTAAGATCCTCAGGCATGAATAAATTCAAATATGAAAGAAGGTTGCAAAAGAGAGAGAAGCATGTTGAAGGTCACCACCTACAGGATTCCAGGGACACCTGTTGAATCCCTACCCGTGGCTTGGATCGATGAACCGTCAACTCCGTTAGATTCAAGACACTAGGATAGTGCTAGGGGTGGCCCTCTCCTCTGGCTCCATGGACAAGGGATCATCTTTTAGGTAAATTTTGGAAACTAGGGTTTTGCTAAGCTCCAAAATGTGAAATTTGTGCACATAGGGGTCAACTTTGCAAATTCCTCGATTGATAACTTGTGGATAAATTTTCCACATGGAACCTACTAAACACACTTCCATGACCCACCAAATACCATTTTTGATGTGCGGTTGGAATTATATGCCCCAGGTAGGGATTCAATAGGTGTCTCTGAATTCTTGTAGGAGGTGAGATTCAACGTACCATAGAATGAAGATCATGGCTCGTATCGATGAACCGTTGACTTTGTTGGATTTAGGACATCAATATAGTTCTAGGGGTGGCCCTCTGCTCTAGCTTCATGGACAAGGGATCCTATTTTAGGTCAAATTTGGAAACTAGGGTTTTGCTTAGTAAGGGAATGTGAATTTTTAGCGCATAGGGGCCAAATTTGCAAATTACTTGACCTAGAACTTGTGGTTATATTTCCCACATTGAACTTGCCTAAACACACTTGCATGACCCCCCAAAACCCAATTTTGATGCAAGGTTGGAATTCTATGCCCCGGGTAGGGATTCAACAAGTGACCCTAAAAGCCTATAGGAGGTGAGATTCAACGTGACATAGCATGATGACCTTGGATATGATCAACAAACTATAAAATTTGTTGGATTTAGGACATTGGGATATTTCTAGGGTTTTTCCTCTCCTATCATGTCCCCATCCAAATGAGACTACTAGTTGACAATGTTTCACCCACCTACTAGTTTTGTAGGTTGGGGGGGAGGCATTAAATATTGCAGTAAGGGAGCTATGGGGACCAAGAGAACATTAATTTTTCATTTAAATATTAAATTGGTTCATACAAATAATAAATATGGAGAAAATAAAGTGGCATTGTTTCATAAGGACTTTTGGAGGTTCATGGGGACCTTGGGTGGCTAGATTCTTCCTTACACATGTCATGACTTAACCCCAAAATCAAAATTATGAGTAATGGAACGTTATTGGAAGGTGAATAGGTGTCAAGTAACATATCACGAGACTAATTATTTTAAGGGGTGAAGAGGAGTAACTCCCCATAGAAGAGGAAGAGGCTAGGAAGAAACTAGGTGCCACATGGAGAGAGATTCCCTATGTTTAATGGAAACAATGATGGAATATTCTATGACAATTCAAACCTGATTGTAGACCTATGAAAATATGACATGTTAGGTGATAAAATAGGCTCTAATAGGGAACACTTGGGGCTTGGTGGTAGCAATTCAAATTTGGAGGAAGATGAAGGGTTAAGGAGAAGGACAAGTGTCATGGAGGTTACTAAAGATCAAGGATGAGTTGGGGGAAGCCTATGGGAGTGAATTCAAACTTCAAGGACCTTAGGATGGTTATAAAAATATTTTATGAGGAATAATAATGGATTTTAATCATTTTATAATTTTCTTTTGGAATTTTGGAAAGCACTAGCTTGTCCATTGCATGGTGAGTGCTGACTTTAGCGAGCCAATTTAGAGAGAGTGAGATTCTCATCCAAGTTGGTTGTGGGAGAGGCCACCCTAAAATATAATTTGGAGCTTAATTGGAGCTTCATGGTTCATCACAAATTTCTTCCAGTGCTTGGTTTCATAAATTAAGTGTGTATTTTTAGTTAAGTCCTATGGTTGAAGAAGATGCAGTGAAGATGGCCATTTTGCATCTTGAAGGTGAAGCTAGTGATTGGTGGTTCCACGGTCTTATAACCTTGGGACATTATCACATTTTATCTTATGAGGGATTATCCAATGCATTAATGGATATATTTGATAGGAAAGACCCTAAAATTCCTTTCAAAGAACTAACACAATTGAAACAAGTAGGAACTCCTGAAATGTATATGTTAGAATATGAAAAGATTTCAGTAATGGTTTGTGATGTATATATGGCTAGGTTGGTTTTATTATTTACTAAAGGATTGAAAAAATATTTGAGAGGGCTCATGAAGTCCCACAAGCCATCCACATTAAAATATTTCATGGATTTGACAAGAGATTTGCAGAATGTGTTTCCAAGAACCAAATACCCACCCAAGCCAAATTTCCATTCCAAGTTCAAGGAAGGTAAGAAACCATTGAAAAGGGACTCCTATACCAAAGAAAATAAAGGAGGACCAAGAAAAGAATAACTTATAAGAAAGAATTTATGTTTCACATGCCAACAACCTTGGGTTCCAGGACATACATGTGCTAAAGGGAAGGCACACTACATTGAAGTTTTCTCCGAAGATGATGAATAGGGGGAGGAGGAGGAAGCACAAATTACAACCCAAGAAGAGGGGTATGAAACAAAAAAAGAAGAACAACCCACTCCTGAGATAGGAAAAGTGGCAGCACTCTTAGGTGTACCTAGATTCCAAACCTTGAGGCTCAAGGGTAACGAACATGGCCAAAAGGTCACGGTTCTAGTGGATGGAGGAGCCACCAATAACTTCATAGATGCATCATTGGCCACTCATAACTTCATATATGCATCATTGGTGGAGAGGATAAAGTTACAAGATGAAAATTTTGATGGTTTCACAATCATCATTCTAGGTAACATATCTATGGAATGCACTAAATGGATTCCAAATCTTCAAGTTACTATAGGAAATCATACTATCACTGAAAATTTTTACATAGTAAATGTGGCTGATACAAATGTAGTTTTGGGTGTAAAATGGTTGTATTCGTTAGGGAAGCATACAATGCAATATCAAGTCCCTAAAAAATAAGGTTCAAAAATTCGGAAGGGAAACCCGTCTTATTGAGGGGAATGTACACTTACCCAAATCAAGTGGTGTCCTCTCACAAGATGAGGTCTATATTGAGGCATGGAGACATAGAATGGGATGCTAAATGTTTAATTACATCTCCTAAACCTCACTTGAAGGTTTCCAAGAAACCTAAGGAGATAAAACAATTATTGAGTAAGTATGAGAGGGTTTTTGGAAACCTTCCCCGAGGAATACCACCAGATAGAGGGGTGGAGCATATCATCGAGTTAGAGATAGGAACACAACCTATGAAAATTAAGCCCTATAGACACCCCAAAAGGATTCAATATGAGATTTAGGAGGCCATTAAATAACTCTTGGTTGGGTCTCATAAGGCTTAGTTCCGGCCCATATGCTTCTTTAGTTGTCATGGTAAAGAGAAAAGATGGAACTTTGAGTATGTGCATTGATTTTATAGAATTGAATAAGAAGGAAATGAAGAATAGATATACCATCCCAACGAATGATGAGCTCATGCATGAGCTCCATGGAGCCAAGTTCTTCTCAAATATTGACCTTATATATGGTTATCATCAAATTTGAATGAGGGAAGAATGTTTGAATTTTTGAACCATTGATCTACAGGAAATGAGTGCAATGGAAAGGTATAATTTTGCAGTTGAATGGAATGAAAAATGTACACAGAACAAGACAAATTTCAGAGAAAACCGATAAGAATTGATTAGTAAATTACAAAATTAATGTTCATTAATTCCAACAATATACAATAGTGTTACAATAAATAGAATATGAATCATGTGGATAAGATCCAAATCTACCAAGTCAATCTTGATTGTCTGGATAACTAGGAGTGTCTAAATCACTGCATGGGAACCACTAGTCTAACTCACGATAACTAAATCAGTCTGACAATCAGTTAAACTATTTAAACCAGTTAAATTGACAATGTAGGTGGAAAAAGGCACTACTTTCCCATGCATCTATTCATAAATAGCGCTAGACTGACTGAATGTGATCTAATTGAATGTAAGTGAAGAAAGACTCAACATAACTACCTACCAACTACAGCCAACTGATGGAGGCTGTCATCGACACTCATAGTGTCTCCTAAAGTGTAGGGATTAACACCGGTGGCACCAATGGCACCAATGGCACCAATACCATGGTGGCACCAAACTCTACCAAATTACTCCTAAGTTAGGAAAATGATCTGATATACTATATATCTACAAGAGAGGATTATATAATCCTAACACCCCCCTTAATCCTAACTTGGACAACTTGGCCCCTAGAAACTAGGACAAAAGTAAGCAATTACAATCTAAAAGAATTAAAATAATTTTAATAAAGAAAGTAAAATGGGGAAAAACCTCATGGGAACCCCCACCCCCCCTCAAGATAAGTACTGAAACATGAAAACAAGTTTTGAATAAAACTTTGAAATTTTTTTGCTGCAATCTGCAACACTTTGCAGCAACAATGCAATATTTTGGTTCTTATGTGCAACATCATCTTGGAACTGTGCATGTGAACCTATCCAAACTAAATTATTATGTCTGGATGAATTTTTCTCTTTGGAAGAAGAAAAATATGCTCAATTCAATCAGAAACATAGACAACTGTAAGATGAAAATGAACCCATGTAGAGAAACTGAGATCAACTAATGAGTGAGAAAAAATGCTTGAGAATCAAAACCATGTGAGGAAAAACCAAGCAACTGATATATTTCAGCCTTGAGCATCAAACCATGTGAGGTAAAATCAACTCCAAGTGTTAGGAGCAAATATCCATACGAATGCAGGATGTCTCCATCTTTACTAGTTCTGTGAGGATATGAGCATGTGATCAAATAGAAAGGTAGAGAAGCCCTGGGACTGTGGAGAGAAAATGATTGAGATCCATAATATGATATAGCTTCAAAAATAACTAATGATCCAAATAATATGATATCAACAAACTCATGAGAGAAAACTGACATCAAATCCCCATCAACAATTTTGAAAGAGACTAGCGGTACTTGATTTTTCTCACCAAACTTGATGAAAGAAACTACAAGCATGAATAAAATCCACTTGAAAATTAAAAATCAAACCAAATAAGGTCATATCAGATCCAAGAGTATGGAACAAAGGTTCCAAGTGCTCCATCGAAATGGCAAATGCATAGTTTTCTCCTTCTTCAACAAAATTCTGAGTATTGGTGCATGCAATCATGTATGAATTTGCTGGAAGATATAGATCAAATAGAGTGAATGGATCACTCCAAAAATATAATATTTCTTCCAAAAAATCCAAATTATTACTTTTCTGCACACCAACAACAACATTAGAGATAGAGAAATAAATTCCTCTTCATTTTCTGAAACAATTACTAACAAACTTTGCACATAATTTAAAATAAAAGAATCACTGGAGAATGTTTGCATAGAATGGAAGGAGATATTTTATTCAATAATAGAGATTCAAATGTCTTATTCTGGATCAGATATATGAGAAGATGAGATATCATATATCTCATTAGCTTCCAGAGCAACTGAGGAAGGAGTCACTCCAAGGATACTTTCTTAAATTTGAGTTGACTGCGTTGAAGATTTTGCTTCTTCTTCATATTGAACAACTTACTTTGTTGTAGAAGAGGGTACATTGAGTACATTCTTGAACTCATCATGCTGGATTTTAATAGAACCTCTCCCAGCAGTTGGGATTTGGGCATCACATCCCATATGAGTGATAGGCCCTATTGATAGAGTGAGAGTGGTGAAGGATTCCCTAGGGGAAACCATGTGGTTGGATTCTCTAGAATATATCAAGTAAGCCTTCCACAAAGTGAGGCCTTCTTTCAAAGCAAGGAACCTCTCATATCCTTCAGTCTGCTCTACAGCATCAGACATCTCTACACCTTGTGGAAGGGAAATACTATTATGTTCAAGGAGTATTGTCAAATGGTCGAGGGTTTTCTTCATGCACTGGATTTCTGGATGAAATCTTCTCAGATAGTATGGACACTTAGTCTTCTCTTTTCTATAACCCAAGGCTCCATTGAAATATTTTTTATTCTCTTTTGGCTTTGAATCAAAGGATTTAGGATCCTTCCCCTTGTGCTTCCCTTTGGATTTCACATTGTTTGAGTCTGACATCAGAAGAACTTGATTATTGGAGGTTTGTAACACTCCCACTCGAATCAACTTATCCTGTTCCTATATTAAGGACTCAACAAACAAATATAGAGAAGGCATCTTCCAAATGGGGATGGAAGCTCTTCCGGAATGGAAGGTAGAGACAAAGATGGAGTACTCAGAACCAAGTTTGTTAAGCACAGACAACACAAGATGCTCATCTTTCCTCTCTATTCCGCATTGTTTACATTGCAGTAATAGAGACTTGAATTTTGTGAAAAAATTATGAAATAGTTTCGGAACTGTTGGGATGCAATGCAATGAGCTCATTCTCCAATATGTTCCCTCGAAGCTCATCTTTCCTTCCAAACAAGATTTCAATATTTTCCAAATATTATTTCAGAGTCTCCAATCCCTTAATATTAAATAGAATATCCCAGGATATGTGAGTGCATAGGAAGCCAGAGGCTTCATCCAATCGATTCAAGAACTTATTTTTCTTAGTATTGTGATGAGGCTCTATCTCTCTTCCCATAGTCATCCTAAATAGGCCAAGCTTGTGCAAGGAGACCTGCATATATGCCCTCCAATCAACATAGTTGAAGGGTGTAAGGATCTGGGGTACAAGAGTTGTAGAATCCATTAATTTTCTTGCTAAACAAACAATTCTTCAACAAGCTACATATTAGAATTTGAATGCCATTTAGATAGTCAAGTAGATAGTTCGGAATTATGATTCCAGTAAATGGAAAATGAAGATACAAACTGAACAAAAAAAACCACACAGGAAGCATATGAGTATTTCTCAGGAATTTACAGTATCATTCACAATAATTAAATCTGGTGTTACAATAGTTTACATAAAGGAAGATTTCGAATGCATTAGGGAGAAATTCGATTCTACCAAGTGGATCTAACTGTACCTAACTAACTAACTAACTCATGGTGTCTCAATCAATATAAGAGTCCAACAAATAAACTCCCATATGTCCAACCAATTCAATCAATCAGTAATAACTAGTTAACTCAGTGCAACTGAGTGTGGTAGGTGGGAAAATGCACTTACTCCACATGCATCGATGCATTAGCCATACATAACTAGCACTAGCTAACTGATTGTGAACTAACTTAAAGTAACTAGAGGCTAACTAAGACTAACTAGTTCCAACTCCACCTAATTTATGGAGGTTGGTGTCGGGACTCCCAATGGCTCCTAAAATGTAGGGATTGGTCTAGGAGGCACTCAAATTGATGCATGCACATGCAGTAAGTGGAAATTAACCTCTATCAATGTTCCCCACACTCTAGTGACTAGTACATGTGGCCCCATTAGGCCAAGTGGACCCAATGGTACTAGTGGACACAATTAAATAATTAAGGTTCCTAAGTTAGGCTAAATAATCTAATAGACAATATGGTCAAGGGAGGATTAATAATCCTAACACCCCCCCTGAATCCTAACTTGGATAACTATGGTCCTTGGTAAAAATACCATAGGTAACCCAAATACAATATAAATAAATAATTTTTCTTAATACACCAAGGAAACAAGGAAAACCTCATTGGAAACCTCCCCCTCAAGATAAGAAGAAATCATGAAATACAAGTTAAAAACTTGCAAAATCTTTTGTTGCAATTTGCATCAGTAATGCAATATTCCAGTTCTTCTGTGCAGAAACATCCTAAATATGTGCATGTGAACCTTTGAATCCAAATAGATTGATTATGTCTGGAGGAATCCTCCTCATTGGAAGAAGAACAATGTGCCGAACTGAATCAAGAATATAGACAGTTGCAGGATGAAAATTGGACCCATGTCGAGCAGCTGAAACCGACTGATGAGAGAGCAAAGGTGCTTGAGAATTTGAACCATGTGAGGAAAACCCAAGAAACTTATATATTTCAGCCTTGAACATCAACCCATGTGAGGAAAAATCAGTCCCAAGTGTTAGGAGTAAGTGTCTAGGCAGATGCAGAATGTTTCCAGCTTTACGAGTTCTGTGAGGAGATGAGCATGTGATAAAAAAAGGTAGGTAGAGAATCCGCGGGATTGTGGAGAGTGAATTATTGAGATCCATAATCTGATATAGCTCAGAAATAACCAATATTTCACAAAATCTAATATTATCAAACTCATAAGAGAGAACTAACATTGAATCCTCAATAACAAAATTGAAGGAGACTTGCGGTGCTTGATTTGTCACACCAAATTTGATGAAACCAATTACAAGCAATACTGAAAGATATTGAATCTTAAAACCTGAACCACATATTATCATATTATAAAATAAATCAGATCCAAAAAGTTTCATATTAGATCCAAAACTATACAGTGAAATCAAATCCCCAGCAGCAATTTTGAAGGAGACTTGTTGTACTTGTTTCTTCACACCCAAATTTATGAGAACAACTACAAGCAGTACTGAAATCTCATGAACCTGAAATATTGAACCAATTAATATCATATCAGATCCAAATAATATCATATCATATCCAATAAATTTCTTATCTGATCCAAGAGTTTGCTCCACCAAGATGGTAGATGCACAATTTTCTCCTTCTTTAGAATTCTGAATATTGGTGCATGCAATCATGTAGGAATTTGTTGGAAGCTCAAGATCAATGAGAGTGTTTGAATCACTCCTACAATATGAAATTATTTCCAAAATATCCAAATATTTACAAAATATAATATCAACAAACTCATGAGATAAAACTGACATCAAATCCCCAGCATAAATTTTGAAAGAGATTTTTGGTACTTGTTTCTTCACACCAAAAATGATGAGAACATCTACAAGCAGTACTGAAATCTATTGAACCATAGAACCAAGTAATATCAGATCAGATCCAAATAATATTATATCATATCCAATAAATTCCATATCAGATCCAAGAGTGTGCTCCACCGAGATGGTAGATGCACAGTTTTCTTTTTCTTCAAAACCCTGAGTATTGGTGCATGCAATCATGTAGGAATTTGTTGGAAGCTCTATATCAATGAGAGTGAATAGATCACTCCTACAATATGATATTATTTCCAAAATATCCAAATAATTACTTATCTTCACACTAGAAACATCATTCGAGACAAAGAAATCAAATTCCTCTCCATTTCCTGGAGCAATCACCGGTAAACTATTCACATAATTTATAATAGAAGAATCACTGGAGAATTTTTGCATATAATGGAAGGAGATATTTTGTTCAATAACATATATTCAAATGTCTTCTCCTGGATCAGCCATGTGAGGATATGTGATATCATATATCTCATACACTTCTAGAGCAGCAAGAGAAGGAGTCGCTCCAAGGAGACTTTCTTCATTTCGAATTGACTATGGGGAAGATTCTGCTTCTTCTTCATCTTGAACAAATTCGTCAGAGACAATGGAAGCCAAGAATTTTGAGTAAATAAATATTGTGGTTCTGAATTAGCTCTCCAAATTTCTATAAATATCCTCATTGTGCTTCCCAAAGGTTCTATCCAGTTTTGTCCAGAGATCCTTTGGGTATTCTGTAAAATCAATAATGTAGCGCAAGCTTGGAGGAAAGGCCTTACATATTGTTCCATAAGCTTTATCACTGTCATTTAGCCAGTCATTCTCATATTCATAAGACTCTTTACCAAGTCCAATAGATACCTCAGAGACCTTGTTTATTTAGAGATGCAATCATCTTCAAATTCCATTCTGAATATATTGTGGATGGAGTAAGAAGAGGAACTGATAATATCGAATCCATATGAAGTTGAACCTACAAAATATCATTGCAAAACCAAATATATTCAAACTATGTTAGGATCATGCTTTTCCTCTCGACTCGAACATATTTTCAGGGTCCGTCATGCCCTCTCCATTGCTCTAAATAAATTCGGAGCTAGCAAATCATCATAAGGGACTTTTGTGGAAACCCAGTTGCTTCTGATGTTCAATGGGGAGAAACAAGCATGAAACCTACTTGAGAAGGATCTGATACCATATTAGAATTTGAATGCTATTTATATCTTTAAGTAGATAGTTCAGAATTATGATTGCAGTAAATGGAGAATGAAGATACAAACTGAACAAAACAAACCACATAGGAAACATATGAGTATTGCTCAGGAATTTACAGTATTGTTCACAATAATTAAATCCAGTGTTACAATATTTTACATAAAGGAAGAATTTGAATGTATTAGGGAGAAATTCGAATATACCAACTAGATCTGACTGTACCTAACTCATGGCGTCTCAATCAATATCGGAGTCCAATAGATCAACTCCCGGATGTCCAACCAACTCAATCAATCAATAATAACTAGTTAACTCAGTGAAACTAAGTTTGGTAGGTGGGAAAAGACACCTACTCCACATGCAACCATGCATAACTAGCGCTAGCTAAATGATTGTGAACTAACTGAAAGTAACTGGAGGCTAATTGAGACTAACTATTTCCAACTCCACCTAACTAATGGAGGTTGGTGCTGGGACTCCCAGTGGATCCTAAAATGTAGGGATTGGTATAGGAGGCACCCAAACTGATGCATGCACATACAGTAAGTGGAATTTAACCTGTAGCACTGTTCCCCACACTCTAGTGAATAGTACATGTGGCCCCATTAGGCCAAGTGCACCCAATGGTACTAGTGGACCCAATTAATTAATTAAGGTTCCTAAGTTAGGCTAAATAATCTAATAGACAGTATGGTTAAGGGAGGATTACTAATCCTAACACTACGTAGGTACCTGCAAGTAACACTGCAAAAACATAATCAATTCACAATCATGTCAGTTTCAATCCTTCCACTTCGACATGTACACTTTCTCAGGGTCCGTCACACGTACAGATACTTCTCTAGATGAATCCAGAGTTAACATGGCACAAATTGCAGGAATTATGTGGAAACCCATCTGCTTTTGGAGTACAATGGAGGTTGGATAGACTTATTTCTAGACTAAGCAACGATCCAATACCATATTTGAATTATTGAACCATTGATGTACATGCAATGAGTGAAATTGAAAGGTATAATTGTGAAGTTGAATGGAATGAAAAATATACACTAAACAAGACAAATTTCAGAGAAAACTAATAAGAATTGATCAGTAAATTACAACATTAATATTCATTAATTCCAATAGTATACAACAGTGTTATAACAAGGAGAATTTGAATCATGTGGATAAGATTCAAATCTACCAACTCAATTCTGATTGACTAGCTAACTAGGAGTGTCTAAATCACGGCATGGGAGCCACTAGTCTAACTCATGATAACTAAATCAGTCTGACAATTAGTTAAACTAGTTAATCCAGTTAAATTGACAAGGTAGGTGGAAAAAGGTGCCACTTCCCCATGCAACCATGCATAATTGGCACTATACTAACTGAATGTGATCTAATTGAATGTAACTGAAGAAAGACTCAACATAATTACCTACTAACTACAACCAACTGATGGAGGATGTCAGTGGCACTCAGAGTGGCTCCTAAAGTGTAGGGATTGGCACTGATGGCACCAAATGGCACACTAGTGGCACCAATGGAATCAATATCATGGTGGCACCAAACTATAGCAAATGACTCCTAAGTTAGGCAAATGATCTAATAGACTATATATGGACAAGGGAGGATTATATAATCCTAACAAAGAATACATACCAAATACTACTTTCAGATGCCACTATGCTCACTTTGAGTTTGTTTCCATTCCATTTGGCTTGACAAATACACCTGCCACATTCCAATCATGTCCTAACAAAGAATACATACCAAATACTACTTTCAGATGCCACTATGCTCACTTTGAGTTTGTTTCCATTCCATTTGGCTTGACAAATACCCCTGCCACATTCCAATCATGCATGAACAATATCTTCCACAAGCAACTTCGTAAGTTTGCACTAGTTTTCTTTGATGACATTCTTATTTATAGTAAAACTTGGAAGGAACATTTGTATCATCTAGAAGAGGTATTAAAAATTCTGCATGATCAATCTTTGTTTTCTAAGCTGTCAAAATGTGAGTTTGGTCTGACAGATCTCTTGTATATTGGACACATCATTGGTAAATATGGTTTGAAGGTGTATATGGAGAAAATAAGATCCACTATAGAATGATCTTGTCCCAAAAATGTCACTGTATTGAGAGGATTCATTGGAATTTGCACCTACTATAGAAATTTTGTGAAGGGGTTCTCCCAACTCACTTAACCTCTCACTTATTTGACAAATAAATATGCTTTCCAATTGCATTAAGGGGCTGAAAAATCTTTCCAAATAATGAAATAGGTAATAAGAAATTGTCCTATTCTAGCCTTGTCTGATTTTTCTAAACCATTTGTATTGGAATGCGATGCATCAGGAGAGGGAATTGGAGCAGTTCTAAAACAAGGGAAACACCCAATATCTTTTGAGAGTAGGAAACTACAGCCAAATTATAATATTTACTACATTTATGATAAATAAATGCTATCCATCATGCATGCTTTGATCAAGTTTAGACAATACTTGGCGAGAAACAAATTTGTGGTCAAAACTGACCATAACAACTTAAGGTACTTCCTCACTCAAAAGGATCTAAATGAAAGGAAGAAAAAGTGGGTGAGTAAGATTCAAGAATTTGAATTTGATATTGAATATGTGAAGGGAAAAAATAATGTGGTAGCTGATGCCTTATCTAGAATACCTTCTATTTCTTTGATGGATGTAGCATAAAATTGGAAAGCTGCATTATAAGTACTAGAGTATGCTAAGGACAAGTTTTCTTGTGAATTTTTTTATGCGACCAACCATGATGATATGTATAAGGTGTTGGAAGGAATAATATAATACAAATATAGAATCTATTTGGTCCCTAATTCGAGTTTGAAGGAGGAAATTTTAAAGAAAGCTCATGTTTCTCCTCTAGTAGGTCACCCCAGTTTCTTCAAAACATATTGAATGTTGAGGGAAATATTCTCATTGAAAGGGTTGTAGGATGATATCCTGAAGTATGTTAATGAATTCCCTGCATGTAAGCAAAACAAATTGGAGCACACTCATCCAGCTATCCTCTTACACCCCTTTCCTATTCCATAAAAAAAATGGGAAAGCATTTCCATGGATTTCATCACTGGTTTGCCCAAGGTATTTGGTAAGGATTTCATATTTGTGGTGGTGGATAGGATCACTAAATTTGGTCATTTCTTTTCTCTTACTACCACTTCCATTGCTGCACAAGTGGCTAAACTATTTTTTAAAGAAGTTTTCAGATTGCATGGGCTTCCTAAGAGCATTGTTAGTGACAAAGACAACTGTTTTTTTAGTACATTTTGGCAAGAACTCTTCAAAATGGTGGGGAAAAATTTTAAACCTAGCACAAGATATCATCCAAAAACTGATGGCCAAATAGAGAGGGTGAATCAATGGTTGGAAGGCTACTTGAGGAACTATGTTAGTGTGCAGCAGAAAACATGGATAAAATGGTTGCAGTTGGGTGAGTTTTGTTACAATACTACTTTTCATATGTCCATTGGCATGTCTCCTTTAAAATCACTTTATGGTTATGATGCATTCAATTTTATTGACCACATTTTTGGTGATAGTAAAGCCACAAAGGCTAAGGATTGGATTGAATAAAGTAGAGAAATTTTGAAGGCTTTGAAAGATAACTTGCAGGTTGCCCAAATTGAGCAAAAACAATATGCAGACCAACATATAGCAGAGAGGAATTTCCAAGTAAAATAATTGGTGTATTTGAGGTTGCAGCCCTACAAAAAAACCACCAAAATGGTAAAGGATCATAAAAACTCAAACCAAGGTTTTATGGTCCCTACAAGGTGATTCGAAAGGTTGAAGTAGCCTATGAAATGGAACTTACCATGGGAAGTAAAATTCATAATGTATTTCATGTTTCATGTCTAAATAATGTTATAGGTAAACATATTTTAGTTTCATATAATTTACCTCCTTTGGATGATGAAGGGCAACTTGTTCTCATTCCAGACAAAATCTTGAAAACAAGGGAGAGAAGGTTAAGAAGCAGAACAATAAAAGAATACTTGGTACAATGGAAGGATTTTCCTAGTGAGGAAACCACTTGAGGAGAGGAACTAATTTTGCATAATCCAAACTTGTCTTTGCTTGAGGACAAGAAATATTGGGTGGGGAGGAATTCCATGTCCCCATCCCAATGAGACTACTAGTCCACAATGTTTCACCCACCAACTAGTTCCCTAGGTTGGGGAGGAGGCATTAAATCTTGCAATAAGGGAGCTATGGGACCCAAGAGAACATTAGTTTGTAATTTACACATTAAATTTGGTCATAAAAATAATAAATATGGATAAAATAAATTTTTATTACTTCATAAGGACATTTGGAGGATCATGGAGACCTTGGGTGGCTAGATTCTTCCTTACACATGTCATGACTTAACCCCAAATTCAAAATTATAAGTAATATAAAATTATTGGAAGGTGATGAGGTGTTAAGTAACATATCATGAGCCAAAGGATTCAAATGGGTGGAGAGTATTAACTCCCAATAGAAGAGGAAGAGGCTAGGAAGAAACTAGGTGCCACTTAAAGAGAGATTCCCTGCGTTTTATGACAACAATGATGGCATATTCTATGACAAGTCAGACCTGATGGCAGACCTGATTTCATACCTATGACAATATGACATGTCAGGTCTAAAAATATCCTCCAATAGGGTGGACTTGGGGCTCGTTAGCAACAATTTGAATTTGGAGGAAGATGAAGGGTTGAGGAGAAGGACAAGTGGCATGGAGGTTACTAAACATCAAGGATGAGTTGGAGGAAGCCTATGGGAGTGAATTAAAACTTGTATAACCTTAGGATGGTTATAAAAATATGTCACAAGGAATTATAATTTCTTTTGATCATTTGAGAATTTTCCTTTGGCATTTTGGAAAGCACTAGCTTGTCCATTGCACGGTGAGTGCTCACTTACCCTGCTAGAGAGCCAATTTCGAGAGAGTGAGATTATCATCCAAGTTGGATGTGGGAGAGGCCACCATGAACTATAATTTGGATCTTCATGGATTTTTTTTACTACATATGGAAGGATGCTACTATTTGTGACCCATCTCTCTTCCCATTCTCTCAATCCCCGCTTCAATATTTTCATATTTCTCTATGATGGAGCACTTGTGTGAATGGTGGTTACGCCCCATTGAGTCCAATGGATGCCAAAGAATGGGTGAATTATTTATGGATCTATAATATTCTCCCCATACTATTTATATGTCGAAATAAACATAAATACATATGCAAATGTCCACATTTCCAAGCTTTGTTGTAACTAGTTTCCATGTGTTGATTTCCCATTTTAATGGAGTTGTATATCTGATGTATGTTGTGAATTGGATCTGATTTTATATGATGTTAGTGAGATATTTCCATGATTTTAATGACATATATTCATTTTTGAGTCAAATTTGAGCATTTACAAGTCCTTTCCCTTAAGCAAATATTACTGAATTTATGCATTCGAATTTGAAGCTTTCAACCTCTATTGCAGAAGTATTAACCATATCAAATGATATTAAATGAAGTCTAATAAAATTTCCCATACTATATTTTACAATTAGGGAGGGTATCATAGGATTTGGAGAGCCATTTCTTCTCATACCCTAGGGGAAATTGCACCATAAATTACTAATATTTTTACCATTTTTACCAACATTCCCAAATCAAGTTGCAGATGTATGTAATATTTCATAAATTTATTATATATTCCATTAATTATTCCTAGGAATCCCCATATCATTCCCTAACCAATTCGAGACCCTCTTGTGCCATTCGAATCCCTTAGAGTGAAGACTAGTCAAGGTAAATTTTCCCCAAATTCTGTCTTT
Organism: Pseudotsuga menziesii; assembly: GCA_001517045.1. Lineage (NCBI taxonomy): Eukaryota > Viridiplantae > Streptophyta > Pinopsida > Pinales > Pinaceae > Pseudotsuga > Pseudotsuga menziesii. The sequence goes on along the minus strand of LPNX010936338.1, from coordinate 458,640 downwards.
GTTGGGAATTTTTGAATTGGGACATTACAGTGGTATCATTGCATGATATTAGCTGTTGGAGTCCTCTATTCATGTTTCCTGATGATGAATTCCCTCCATTAGAAACTGATACTAGAGACATTAACAATGGAAGAGAAGAAAGTGAAGAAATCAATTCTAGCTATGAGGAGATTAGAAAAGAATTAGGATTTGGAGACATGGCTGAAAAGGAAGATAATGAAGACCTTAATATATTCATTAAATCATATCTTGAAGGTATTACCAAAAATTTTATTCAAGGGTTTGATTTTTTGGTTAGCAAACTTGGGGGCAAATCAACACTCGAGAGTAGTAGCACTTTACCTCATGTTGAGAAAAAGACTAATGGGGAATCCATTTTTTCAAAGGCTGGACCTCATAACCGACCCCGTGAGTTAAATAATCATAATGGACCCAAAATATATAAGTTTTTTAGAGTCCAAATAAGGTACTTACACCACTTATGATGTGAGGGAAGATAAAAATGATTGGCAACAACTAAGTGATGAATGTAGGAAAGTCCTACCTTTTGATGACTTCATTAGAGCCTCTCTTCAATTTAAGCAAGGAGGAAATGGGAATAGGGAACCTCCTCTTGATAATGAATTAAAGTACACCATGGGAAAAGTAACTATTCCTTCCTTTTATATTTCATCACAAATGTTTGTTAGTGCTTGATTACAGAAATTAAGTGTGTATTTTTAGTTAAATCCTATGGTTGACGAAGATGCATTGAAAATTTCCATTTTGCATCTTGAAGGGGAATCTAGTGATTGGTGGTTCAATTGTATTATAACCTTGGGACATGATCACATTTTACATTATGAGGGATTCTCCAATGCATTAATGGAGATATTTGAGAGGAAAGACCCTGAACTTCCTTTCAAAGAACTTGTACAATTGAAGCAAGTAGGAACTCCTGAAACATGTATGTTAGAATTTGAAAAGATTTCAGTAATGGTTTCTTATGTATATATGGTTAGGTTGGTTTTATTATTTACTGAAGGATTTAAAGAACCTTTTAGAGGGATCATGAATTCCCACAAGCCAGCCACATTGAAAGATGCCATGAATTTGACAAGAGATTTGCATAATGTGTTGCCAAGAACGAAATACCCACCTAAGCCAAATTTCCATTCCAAGTTAAAGGAAGGTAATAAACCATGGAAAAATGACTCCTATACCAAATAAAATAAAGGAGTACCAAGAAAATAAGAAATTAGAATAAATAGGCTATGTTTCACATGCCAAAAAGCTTGGGTTCCAGGACATAAATGTGCCAAAGGGAAGGCACACTACATTGAAGTTTTCTCTGAAGATGATGAAGAAAGGGAGGAGGAGGAAGCATAAATTTCATCCCAAGAATAGGGTTATGAAACAACAGAAGAAGAATAACCCACTTCTGAGACATGAAAAATAGCAGCACTCTCAGGTGTACCTAGATTCCACGCCTTGAGGCTCAAGGGTAACATACAAGGCCAAAAGGTCACAGTTCTAGTGGATGGAAGAACCACTCATAAATTCATAGATGCAGCCTTGATGTAGAAGATAAATTTATAATATGAAACCTTTAATGGTTTCACAATAGTCATTCCAGGTAACAATTCTATGGATTGCACTAAATGGATTCCAAAGCTTCAAGTTACTATAGGAAATCATACCGTCACTGACAATTTTTATGTAGTGAATGTGGCTAATAAAAATGTGGTTTTGGGAGTACAATGGTTGTATTATTTAGGGGAGCATAGAGTGAAATATCAAGTCCCTGAAATAAGGTTCAAAAATTCGGAAGGGAAACCCATCTTGTTGAGGGGAATGCACACTTACCCAAATCAAGCGGTGTCGTCTCACAACATTAGGTCTATCTTTAGGCATGGAGACATAGAATGGGATGTTGAATATTTAATTACATCTCCTAAGCCTCACTTTAAGGTTTCCAAACATCCTAAGGAGATAGAACAATTATTGAGTAAGTATGAGAGGGTTTTTGGAGACCTTCCCCTAGGAAGACCACCAGACGGAGGGGTGGAACATATCATTGAGTTAGAGATAGGAACACAAACTATCAAAATGAATCCCTATATATACCACAAAAGGATTCAAGATGATATTGAAGAGGCAATTAAAGAAATCTTGTATTTAGGTCTCATAAGGCCTAGTTTCAACCCATATGCTTCTTCAGTTGTCATTGTAAAGAAAAAGGATGGAACTTTGAGGATGTGCATTGACTTTAGAGCATTGAATAAGAAGACAAATTATGAAGAATAGATATCCCATCCCAAGTATTGATGACCTCATGGATGAGTTCCATGGAGCCAAGTTCTTCTCAAAGATTGACCTTATATATGGTTATCATCAGATTCGAATGAGGGAAGAAGACATATCAAAGACTACTTTTAGAGGCCACTATGGTCACTGGTCACTTTGAGTTTCTTTCCATGCCCTTTGGCTTGACAAATACACCTGCCACATTCCAATAATGCATGAACAATATATTACACAAGCAACTTTGTAAGTTTGTGCTAGTTTTATTTTATGACATTCTTATTTACAGTAAAACTTGGAAGGAAGATTTGTATAATCTAGAAGAGGTATTAAAAATTCTGCATGATCAATCTTTGTTTGCTAAGCTGTCAAAATGTGATTTTGGTTTGACAGAGCTCTTGTATCTTGGACACATCATTGGTCCATATGGTGTGAATGTGAATATGGAGAAAATAAGTTCCATTATAGAATGGACTCATACCAAATTCCTCACTCAATTGAGAGGATTCATTGGAATTTACACCTACTACAGAAAGTTTGTGAAGGGGTTCTACCAACTCACTTCACCTCTCATTGATTTGACAAATAAATATTCTTTCCAATGGAATGAAGGGGCTGAAAATATTTCCAAAGAATGAAAGAGGTAATAATAAATTGGCCTATTCTATCCTTGCCTGATTTTTCTAAACCATTTGTCTTGGAATGTGACACATCAGGAGAGGGCATTGGAGCAGTCCTAAAACAAGGGAAACACCCGATATATTTTGAGAGTAGGAAGCTATAGCAACATGAGAATATTTAATCCATTTATAATAAATAAATGTTATCCATGATGCATTCTTTGATTAAGTTTAGACAATACTTGGTGGGAAACAAATTTGTGGTCAAAACTGACCATAACAACTTCAGGTACTTCCTCACTCAAAATGGTCTAAATGAAAGGTAGAAAAAGTGATTGATTAAGATTTAAGAATTTGAATTTGATATTGAATATGTGAGATCAAAAATAATTTGGCAGCTGATGCCTTATCTAGAAGACATTCTATTTCTTTGATGAATGTAGCTGAAAATTGGAAATCCACATTAGAAGTAGAGTATGCCAAGGATACGTTTTCTTGTGAATTTTTTGATGGGACTAACCATGATGATAGGTATAAGGTGTTGGAAGGAATAATATACTACAAATATAGACTCTACTTGGTCCCTAGTTCAAGTTTGAAGGAGGAAATTTTAAAGAAAGCTCATGACTCTCCTCTAGCAGGTCACCCCGGTTTCTTCAAAACATACCGAATGTTGAGGGAAATATTATCATGGAAAGGGTTGAAGGATGATGTTATAAAGTATGTTAATGAATTCCCCACATGTCATAAAAATAAAGTGGAGCACACTCATCTAGATGGCCGCTTACACGCCTTTCCTATTCTAGAACAAAAATATGAAAGCATTTCCATGGATTTCATCACTGGTTTGCCCAAGGTATTTGGTAAGGATTGCATACTTTTGGTGGTGGATAGGATCACTAAATTTTCTCATATATTTTATATTACTACCACTTTCAATTCTTTATAAGTGGTTGAACTATTTTTTAAATAAGTTTTCAGATTGCATGGGATTCCTAAGAGCATTGTTAGTGACATAGATAACAAATTTTTGAGTGCATTTTGGCAAGAACTCTTCAAAATGGAAGGGACAAATTTGAAACCTAGCACAAGCTATCATCCACAAACTTATGGAAAAATAGAGAGGGTGAATTAATGGTTCGAAGGATACTTGAAGAACTATGTTAGTGGGCAACAAAAAGCATGGATAAAATGGTTGCAATTGGGTGAGTTTTGTTACATTACTACTTTTCATATGTCCATTGGCATGTCTCCTTTAAAAGAACTTTATGGTTATTGTGCATCCACTTTTATTGACCACATTTTTGGTGATAGTAGAGCTCCAAAGGCTAAATATTGGATCGAATAAAGTCAATAAATTTTGAAGGCTTTGACAGATAACTTGCAGGTTTCCCAAAATCAGCAAAAACAATTTGCAAACCAACATAGAGTGGAGAGGCATTTCAAAGTGAATGACTTGGTGTATTTGAGGTTTCATCCTTACAAAAAAACCACCATAAATGGTAAAGTACCACAAAAACTCAAACAAAGGTTTTATGGTCCCTACAAGGTGATTCAAAAGGTTGGAGAAGTAGCCTGTGAATTGGAGCTTCCAATGGGAAGTAAAATTCATAATGTATTTCATGTTTCAAGTCTAAATAAGGTTATAGGTCAGAATATTTCAGTTAAATATACTTTACCTCCTTTGGATGATGAAATACAACTTGTTCTCATTCCAGACAAAATCTTGAAAACAAGGGAGAGAAGGTTAAGAAGCAGAACAATAAATGAATACTTGGTACAATGGAAGGATTTGCCTAGTGAGGAAGCCACTTGGTAAGAGGAAATTTTTTTTGCAGCATCCAAACTTGGCATTGCTTAAGGAAAATAAATATTGGGTGGGGAGGATTGTCATGTCCCCATCCCAATGAGATTATCGGTTCACAATGTTTCACCCACCTACTAGTTCCCTAGGTTGGGGAGGAGGCGTTGAATCTTGAAATAAGGGATCTATGGGACCGAAGATAAAATTAGTTTGTCATTTACACATTAAATTGTGTCATACAATTAATAAATATGGAGAAAATAAAGTGGCTTTTCTTCATAAGGACATTTGGAGGTTCATGGAGATTTTGGGTGGCTAGATTCTTCCTCACACATGTCATGACTTAAATCCAAATTCAAAATTATGAGTAATGGAAAGTTATTGGAAGGTCAAGAGGTGTCAAGTAACATGTCATGAGCCCAAGGATTCCAATGGATGAAGAGAAGCAACTCCTCATAGAAGAGAAAGAGGCTAGGAAGAAACTAGGTGCCACTTGGAGAGAGATTCATTGTGTTTTATGACAACAATGATGGATTATTCTATGAAAATTCAAAACTGATTGCATAAATATGAAAATATAACATGTTAGGGCTAAAAATATCCTCCAAGAGGGCGCACTTGAGGCTTGGTGGCAGCAATTCAAATTTGGAGGAAGATGAATGGTTGAGGAGAAGGACAAGTGTCATGGAGGTTACTAAACATCAATGATGAGTTGGAGGAAGCCTATGGGAGTGATAGAAACTTGGAGAAAATTAGGTGTGTTATAAAAATATGTCATGAGGAATGAGAATGGATTTTGATCATTTGAAAATTTTCCTTTGGCATTTTGGAAAGCACTAGCTTGTCCATTGCACAATGAGTGCTCACTTACCCTGCTAGTAAGCAAATTGCGAGAGAGTGAGGCCACCCTAAATTGTAATTTGGATTTTCATGGAGTTTTTTTACTTCACATAGGATGCTTCTACTGTTCATGACCCATCTCTCCTCCCATTCTCTCAATCCCCACTTCAATATTTCCATATTTCTCTATGATGGCGCACTTGTATGAATGGTGGTTGTGCCCCATTGAGTCGAGTTGATTCCCAAAAATGGGTGAATAATTTATTTCTCTGTAATATGTTCCCTATATTCTCTGTAATTCGATATCAACAGAAATACATATGCAAATGTCCACATTTCCAAGCTTTGTTGTAACTAGTTTCCATGTGTTGATTTCCCATTTCAATGGAGTTGTATATCTGATGTATGTTGCGACTTGGATATGATGTTAGTGAGATATTTCCATGATTTTAATGGTATATATTCATTTTTCTCTGTTTTGAACCATTATTTACACGATTTGTGAGTTAACGTTGAGCCTTTACATGTCATTTCCCTTAAGAAAATATCCCTGAATTTATGCATTCGAATATCAATATTTAAACCTTTGTTGTAGAACTATTAACCATATAAAATGATAATAAACAAAGTATAATAACAATCCCCATAATCTATTTGAAAATTTGGGAGGGTCACATAGGATTTGGAGAGCCATTTATACCCATACCCTAGGGGGATTACACCATAAATTACTAGTAATTTTACCATTTTTACCAACATTCCAAAATTGAGTTACAAATGTCTATAACCTGCCATAAATTTATCAGAGAGTCCATTTATTGGTATTAAGACTCCCCATATTAGTCCCTAACCAATTCTATACCCTCTTGTGCCATTCGAATCCCCTAGAATCAAGACTAGTCAAGGCAATTTGTCCCCAAGTTTTGCCTTTGTTGGGAATTTTTGAATTGGGACATTACATCTCCTCTGGATCAATGGACAAGGGATCCTCTTTTAGGTCAATTTTGGAAACTGTGGTTTTGCTAAATAAGGGAATGTGAAATTTTAGCACATAGGGGTCAACTTTGAAAAAACCTCTACCAAGAAATTGTGGCTAACGTTCCCACATGTAACCTACCTAAACACACTTACATGACCCACTGGAACCCATTTTTTATGCAGGGTTGGAATTCTATGCCCCGGGTAGGGATTCAACAGGTGTCCCTAAAAGCTTGTAGGAGGTGAGCTTCAACGTGCCATAAAATGAAGACTGTGACTTGCATTAACTAACCATAGACTCTGTTGCATTCGGGACACTGACATAGAGCTAGGGGTGGCCCTCTCCTTTGGATCCATGGACAAGGGATCCTGATTTAGGTCAATTTTGGAAACTAGGGTTTTTCACAGTAAGGGAATGTGAAATTTTTGCACATAGGGGTCAACTTTGCAAATTCCTCGATCGATAACTTGTGGCTAGTGCTCCCACTTAGAACCTACCTAAACACACTTGCATGACCCCCCAAAACCCATTTTTGATGCATGTTTGGAATTCTATGCCTCGGGTAGGGATTCAACACGTGTCCCTGAAAGCTTGTAGGAGGTGATCTTCAACGTGCCATATAATTATGTGCGTGGCTCAAATTGATGAACTGTCAATTCCTTTGGATTTAGGACATCAAGATAGATCTAGGGTGGCCCTCTCCCTTGGATTCATGGACAAGGGATCCTGTTTTAGGTCAATTTCAGAAACTAGGGTTTTGCTTAGTAAGGGAATGTGAATTTTTTGCACATAGGGTTAAACTTTGAAAACTCCTCACCCATGAACTTGTGGCTAGAGTTCCTACATGGAACCTGCCTAAACACACTTTCATGAACGCCTGGAACCAATTTTTGATGCACGGCTGGAATCCTATGCCCCGGGTAGGGATTCAACAAGTGTCCTTGATAACATGTAGGAGGTGAGCTTCAATGTTCCATAGAATGATTGCCATGGATCAGATATCTATGTTTGACTAAGAGTTAAAAATTGGATGCACAGAGAAGAAGGATACTTTTTTAGTACATTTTTTTCCTAGTATTCCTCTTATAATGGAACTAGTTTACCATACTACTGGGTAAATTTTTAACTAGAGCATACAATAAATATATTTTAGAGAAATTTATAAAATAACACAATGGGAATAATAGGGCCAATAAAGTCCACCGGAGTTTTATCACATTCATTATTAGTCACATTCATCACATAAAGGTATTCGTCATGCAAAGGGCCGAGCTAGAGCACTAGGGTGTTGCTCATACTCTTTTTCCATACAATACCTGGATTTAAGAACTATGTGTTCAAGTCCAATTCAATCAAATACAAACTTGTGGAATTAAGGTCTTCACTTTCATTTTAGAAACAGATAGAACAATAACAATGAGTAATACTTCAACTAATTAACAACTTGAGAATGGTCCTTTAAAGTATTAAATTCATTTGTACTTTTTTTGGGGGTATACTGCTAAAGTTTAGGGTTAGTTCAGATTTGACATAGGTAAATAAATACACTTCAATACATAAACAAAAATATAAAACAAGATTCTAAATAGTACTTCTCCAATCAACTTAAACTATAATAAAATCACACATCATTTTCATCTCTTTTAACTTTAACACTCCATTGGTCACTATGTTAAATTTGGTCCTCGAGGTGATTCATCAAATTCCATGTACAGTAACAAAATGATAAAATAATGTGCAGGAGATACAACAGTAAAGAATCATAACCATTATTTTGAATCAACCTTATACTCAGATACTTTTAGGTTTGATGTGTATCCCATATATTTGTTTGATGAAAGTCATCATGCCAAACACCAATTTCATTTATGTAGACCACACAGGTGCAACACTTAGGTGTGTCAACTTCGTGCATCCTTTAAATGTTTGTTAGGTTTTTATGTGGGTAAGGTGTTTTTGTATTCCACTTAGTTGGGCCAGTTGCTTAGGTGTGTTGGTTGCTTATGTGTGTTAGGTATATTTCATTTTTGTGAATACAATTTAACATTGTATATGCAATTGGATTGTGGTAAAACACAATTTAAATGTACATTGTTGTCATTACGAAATGTTGTAATTTGCATTGTTCTCAAATTTATACCTGATAGCTCCATGCAATCGTAAAATATATCAAAAATTGGGAACATTACACATAGAAACATTCTTGGCCACACATATATGATCACACATCAGACTGACCTATGAATATCTCAAGAGCCAATATGAAATATTTTTTATATCATGAAAGTTATAATACAAAAATAGAAGGCCCTTAGATGGTCTGCCAATGTACATGTATCAAAAACTTCATTGATGTACATGGAAACAAAAGTACATATGTACTAGACCGCACCCCTAAATTCTATCTTCCTCTTGTACAAAAAAGTACAGATTTGTCTTGGACTAACACATCAAAACTCTAACTTCATCTTATTTTTTCCTGACCGTGATGCTTATTGCCTCTATCCATGACCACCGTGCATCTCTGGAGACTGCAAGTCAAGGATAGTATTTCTTGATCAGGTATTTGAACTAATATTGTCCATCACTAACAAAGTTTGAAAATTTAAAATACGAATCAAGTGTATGTAAAACAAACAATCACTGAATCCATCTGGGGTATATATGTCTCTGGTGTCCTCTTCCTTGAAGAGAGTCTCTCTGCAATGCTTCTCTGCAAATAAAAAAAACTATGTCAATTTTCTCAACAATTATCAACATGTACATGCATGAGAAAGTACTAACAAATTATGTAAATAATAAACATCTCACCGAAAAAATATGTTCTAGGGCATGACACTGGGTTTCTCCAGTAGCAAGAGGAGTTGTAGGTTTAACATCAACCTCTGTCGCATGCACTAATGGTCTAGGGTGTGGCTACATTCACCATGAAATGCTAAAATAGTTAGACATCATGCATGTCCATACACAGTACAAATGAACTGTACAATCACAAATATTCAAGTAGATACCTCTATGTGACTTATCCCGATTATAGATGCAGCATTGACTGCAACATCAATAACCTCACTAAGGTCTGGCACAAAGGACTCTACATCTCGATGTTGTAAACATGCGAAAATAACATTAACAAAAACTAGTTGTGAAGTGAATTGAAAGTTAACCAGCAATTTCCATTGGAGGCTATGTGTAAATTACCATGGAATCATTAGGTTCATTGTCATGGAAACCCACTCTTTTTACGGAAGAGGGTCATCTGGTGTATACAACACACTTATCTACATTTGGACTACAGGTAGATCCAAACCAAAGAGGTGGTGGAGGGATTTGCGTTGATGTCTGCAGTCATAAAGTGTTACCATAGTTAGACGTGGACATGAATGGATGGAATAATATGTACTAAAAAACTAACATGTTTTAATATACTTACCTCTTCCTAGGACATATCTCCCCCATGGGAGGGATCACTACTAGCAATTTATTTCCCCTATGTAGATCCAAATTACACCTGCAAGTTCAAAAATTATAAATATTAGCAATCTATAAAGGAGTGTGTACAATAATAAATAAATAATTTGAACAAGATTAAGTCATTAACCATGTACTTACATTCCTAAGCTAATCATAGAAGCCACATGGGAGGAATTCACTAAGATCAATGTCTTCAGCATCCTATTCAAAATGTGGTTCCTGCGGCTTCAAAAATTGTAAATATTATACCATTTAACAAATTAATTAACTAACACATGTATTAACAAAATGATAGTATTGGTTGAAATATTAACATATGTTGAAACATTACCTAGGTGTTGATTGTTTGAGCCTTGGATACGACAACACCCGGTACACTACCACCCCCCTTAGAGGCATCAAGCTTCTGCAAGATTAAAAATTACTTATATTAAGAATCTTTTAATATGTGTACAATATGGAAAAATTAAATTGAACAACAATAGAGTTTTTATAATGTCTTGACCTGACCACCAGACATCGTAGATGTACCATGTGTTGGTCCACGACCATAACGAGATTGACCACACATCGTGCACACGTGTGGCTTGATCTGGGGCACATGGGATGTCGGTCTATCCCCACCAATAGATGGTCATTTACCACTAGAAGATTATGGTTGTACCCCACCATAGGAAGAGGGCCCTTCTTGGTCAATAGTTGTGGTGTGGTGGGAAATCATCTCAGCTAGAAATGCCTCCTATGTCTGGGTAATCATATCATGTGCAGGATGGATGTATGGCCTCGGTAGCTAGACATGAGGTGGAGGTATCTGTCGATCGACATCTTTATGCCTAGCATTGGGATGGTTTTGGGGAATCCCCCTACCAGCGCCTTGGAACCCCAACATGTCAAAATAGTTGACATGTTTTCCCATCACAAACTCTGCATAAAGTTTTCGGAGGAAGTACAATGGTACTTCCCTATTGTTGTGTGGGGGAATATAAAAATCCATGTACCATCTATCCATCCAATGGTCTCTAATTGGTTGATAGATGCACCACTCAATGAAAATATGTAGTTTGTTGCTCTCTGGAATTCCATCTATCCCATGCACTCTAGATAGTGTATATATATGCTCTTTTGTTATTTTGAGCTTCTTAATCTCATTGTAGCTCAATCCATCATCATATTCTTGTCATTTTGTCTCTCTATACGATGCTATGCTATAAAAAGCATCGTTAGATTTGCTGATGGTATCCACTATGGTAAGTAATGATGCTCATAAGGAGCAGAAAAGTTCATCTCCACCCCTCCAAGTTGAACTGATATCTCTCATATGACCAATAACTCTCAAAATCTCTACATTGTGGTCCATAGTAGCCACTACAATCATACATACAAATAAAATATCATTAGACAAATAAACACATGGTATAATGACATCTTTAAGCAATGAAAAATGTTAAACTAATGCGCGACAAATAACAACATAAACTATTTATAATTTAAATTTTAAAATTGGTCTTGAATTTTACACTAAGGAATAAACATTTAACATTTTTTCATCTTAAATTTATGTCGTAAATTTGTATTGATTCCAATTTCCAGATGCATACATTAAATGTCTTATGTGCATATGTTGATTCAAAAGCTCCTCTACCTTATTTTGAGGCTTGGATTATGAATTTTCATTGAAACTGTGAGGTGTTCACTAATGCCCTTCGAGGACCAACTCCCAAATTGCGGGTAGAGGCAAGGGACAAAGTCTAAAGGAGGTGGCAGAAGGTGCTATTGATGGATAAAATACCAATATATGCAATAATTTTGATAGATATGTAATTATTTGTTGTGGTGTGAATTTTTTTGGACTCCATAAGCCATTTAGCATCTTTGTTTATATGTAATTTGGGGCATGTATGGATTCCACTTGATGTTATTTTAATTGTATGCACTCTTTCTTATTACCCATGAGATACTTTGCATGTTTGTGTATAGTGCCTTTTATGGTTGCAAGGTTTCCACTGGATTCTGTCATGTATGATAGTATGTGATTGGCATGTAATCAAACACATCAACCTCCCTATGTATCTTGATGTTCGTAGATCCTAATGTTGAACTCTGTTGTCTTGACCTTAACCAAAATGTGCCCTTCAGTCAAGGGGAGAAATTTGTTAAGCATGGGAAGATTCTATACCTTATTTTAACACTTGGATTATGAAGTTTCATCAAAACTATAAGGTGTTGATTCGACCAACTTTGATATTTTGGATAGAGTCAAGGGATTTAGCATGTTTGTTTATGTATTTTCTTGAAATTTTTTTTAGTTGTATGCAACCTTGCAATATACTTGAGAAACTTTGCATATTTGTGGATTTTGGTTTGGATTCACAAGGATGCTTTTGAATATACATATGCAAATAGTGAAATTGATTTGTTTTTTATGAGTAAACTGGGATTTTGGTTTCCATTGGGCATGTAAATTTCTTATGCAACCTTGCAATATACTTGAGAAACTTTGTATATTTGTAAAATTTTGTTTGGATTCACAAGGATGCTTGTGAATAGACATATGCAAATAGCGAAATTAATTTGCTTTTTATGAGTAAATTGGGGTTTTGGTTTCCATTGGGCATGCAAATTTCTTTATTGGCATATAAATTATTTTTTTTTTGTTTCAATTCATATTAGGGCATTGAAATGATTGAAAATAGGGAAATTATCATGAGAGGATTTAGTGCAAATACCTTACAATGAATAGATTGATCCTCAAGGTGGAGTTTGTTTGTCTTTTATCACCCACATCACGATCACCCTTGCTTGTTTTGGTCGACCCAAACACGTTGGTGTGCGTGGTTGTGGAGAAAATGACGGGATTGGCCTGTTTTAAGCATAAATCAAGTTTTACATAACACGTGCGCGTTTTTGTACACTACAATGCGTGCGCGTTTTAGAGAAACATAACGCGCACACGTTTTACTTAACTATCCTAATTGACAAGCATGTTGGTAGGCTTGGGACTAGGCTTGGCAAGGTCGTCCTTGCTTGGGATGATTTCTGTTTTATGGTTCTTGAATCATTGGCTTCAATCTACCATTGAATCTAAAAGGTCCCTCAACTTTGTGCACTCGCCCTACAACAAGAGTGATATTAAGCTAGGTCATTGTTTGGGATGTAATGAGGTAATTAGTGTTCACCATGGTTGATTTTTTTTTCCCACATTTCAAAGTAAAATATGCTTTTATCCAAAATTCCTTTTAAATTATTTTGTCAACATACTAAAACTATCTTGTATTTTTTTCATAACAACTATAAATTATCTTTACTAGTCCCTGCTTTCATGCTGAGAGGGACTCTATGAAAATCAACAATATTAACCCACTCATAGGGACTCTATGAAGGGCCTTGCCGTCATATCTATTTCTTTCCAAGAAAACCAAAACAAGATTAACTCAAAAACCAAAACAAGATTAACTCAATAAGATTAACTCACTAGGAGGGACTCTATGAATGACCTTGCAGTCATTTCTATTTCTTTCCTCTAAAACCCAAACAAGATTAACTCATTTAGTGTAAGTTTCCCATTACAAATTATGAACAAGGATTTTCATTAACCAATTATTCAAGCCCATGTGAAGTTGTGAAGTGTAGTATTACCTAGGTTGTATTCATCGAAAGCCAGCAACACCAGCAACAGTTCCAATTTCTTATCTATTTATCATCAATCATTATCTTCGGGAATCAGTTCAAGCAACCTGTGGAGCAGTATCCCCTCAGCCTCTTAGCATCCCTTCAACTTCGACTAGTTGGACTGGATACAAAACCAGTTATGTTTATTTAGTAAAAATAAAAAAACAATAACATAGATGACCAGGTATGCTTATTTAATAAAAATACAAAAACAATAACATAGATGAGTAGCAGTACCTTTCATGATTGAAAGCATTTTGTTTGTGTGGAAGGCCTATTTGAAGTCGGCCATTAAATTTTTGGAAGACTGAAGCCTTACCTGGGCGTCGAGTCTGAAGCCTTGGAGGGACTTATGCAACAGGATTACGGAGAGAGTTCTACAATAGCTGCAACATGCTATCACTAGCCACTACTATAAATAAATCAAATGACCTTCGTGATGAAAAGAAATCTACTTTTCATTATGATATAAGCCATCATCCATCCTGTTATTTGTGTAATTGCCTACTTGTCTTTCAACAATAATTTTAAAGCTATAGCCAGCATGCTTTTAGTAGGCGACATTCCCATCTTAAAGAACCTTAAATTCTCAACAATGTAATTACAAGATTTACAAGAGAGTGGCGTGTAGAAAATACTAAGCCTTGTATATATTACCTTGAATGAGATCAAACCATATTAATATATTTAGTGGCAGATCTATAAACCCAACTTCTACAACAAGAATCATTGATTAATCCATAATAATTAACAAAAAAAATTGGTGGATCAAACAAAAAGAACCAGCCTTGCATGCATCTTGGTCATATTCTTCCATTTACATTGTCTGTATTGCAGCCTCTGGTCAGGTCATCCTTGTACGTTCGGTCCATCCAACGGACCAACAGCCCTGTTGGTCCGTTGGATAGACCGAACGTACATGTTTTTAAGCTTAGGCCTCTGGTCATGGCACTGGAAATATCTTTTCCTTGGAAAAGGGGCTGTTGGTCCGTTGGATAGACCGAACATACATGTTTTTAAGCTTAAGCCTCTGGTCATGGCACTGGAAATATATTTTCCTTGGAAAAGAGCATGACATAACAACTAGAGTCCAGCTGCATAATTGTTAAAACACATGAAAGAACTTGCATATATTGTAATGGTATCTGTAAGATCGAAAATATTCCTTACTCGTTCGAAAGCTAGCAGCCCAGGATGAAGAAGCATTTCATATCAATGTCATAGTCCCAAAGAAGTCTTTCTAAGGTAGATTTCTTCATCTGCTCAATACTTTGTTATAGCCAAGACCTCTCCATATAGGGGTAAGGCTCCTTCATTTATGAGCAAGAACCACATCAGACGGTAAGGCCCCGTTATGAGTTATGGGTAGGACTTCAAATACTCCTTCGGTTAGACTTTCAGCAATGGAAGGGCTTCCTTTTCTCCTTAGAAATCTCTCTTTTGTAACCCATCCGAACGAAGGTGCACAGGCGCGTAGGGCATTATTCAATACCTCCTGTACCAATTCATTTCAATCAGAGACTTTCACTGATCTAGATAATGATAGAAGTGTTTAAGATCTTGTCAGGGTATTTTTAAAGGATTTTAATATTAAACTTAAATATAGTATTTTAGGCTATTGTTTTGGATTGAGAAAACATGTTTATAGATAAGTAGGAATATTAAATATGAAACATAAAATTAACCCTGAAATTTGTAAATTTTGGCCAGTATTGTGACAGTAAAAATGACCAAATAACTAATTTAATTTTTGAAAGAATTTAAAAAAATAACTGATTAACTAAATTTTTCTCCTAAGGAGGGGATGTGTACTTGACATATGCAAGTACACATTTAGATAGTGAAGTATGGTTGATTGAATCAAGTGCATTTTTCCAAGGTGATTTTATCCCACAACTAGTGGCATCAATGTCTTCTATTTGATCTCTCTTAGCTCCCTATGATTGTTGGTAGTCCTGTATCACTTTGTCTTCTAAAAATAAAGGATCGCGTCTCTTAGATTCCTCTATTTGTCTCCACAGTCCTCACCTTCTTCCACAGTCACTTCCCTCTCCAATTCTCCTCACAATTTCCAAATTGGGTCGGGCCACTTTGATTACTGCTTGTTGACCTTGGGCCACCATGTCCATCATCAAATGAGTCCTCATAGGGAGTGGTTTTGTGAATATGAAAAGTATAACAAAGACAATGTATTCCTAGGGAATGGATTGAAAAACAAGATCATAGGATGTGGAAGGATCTAGTTGTTGCTTAAAGATGGATAGGTTTGAACCCTTCCTAGCTAGTGCTATGCATCTTCCTGGTTTGGCTAGAAACTTGATATCTGTAAGTAAGAAGGATGATGTGGGTGTGGATACTATATTTGAAAAGGATACCTGCAAGATGGTTTGTGGAGAAATGGTGTTGTTGAGAGGAGTTTAGATTGGAACTCTTTACAAGCTATTGGGAATCACAATCACTAATGGGTGTAAAAATACCATTTTTCTTGAAAATGAAATTGCTAGAATAGTTATCTACATGTAGAGAAGACAATGATTTGGTATTAGAGAATGAGACATATTGGAAAGAAGGGACTTCATGGTTTGCATAGTAAATGTATGGTGTAAGGTGTCTCTAACTGTTATTTAGATTTCAATTTCTACAACTATTATGTATATGGTAAACATAATCTGGTGCTACAAAGGAAAAATAGATCTTGGAGTTGATACATAGTAATGTGTTTGGACCTGTGCCTATTCTATATTTGGGAGGATATCTATATTATATCTCATTTATAGATGATTTTACTAGGAAAACATGGTTGTATTTCTTTAAAACAAAATTTTAGATTCTTGAAAATTCCAAAGAGTTGAAAGCTCTTGTAGAAAACCATACAAAAAGAAAATAGAAATGTCGAGGACCTAAAATGGAGAAAATTTTTGTGGGAAATATTTTGGGAAGTTCTCTAAGCAATGCTGAATAACACAACAAAATACCACTCTATACACACCACAATAAAATGGAGTTGTAGAAAGGATGGAGATGATGCTAATGGAAAATGAAAGAAATATGCTCAATGGTGTAGGCAGAGAACGCAAATTTTGAGTGGATATAGTACATATTGCATGTTTTTTTATCAACTTATCACCTACATCATCATTGGTTGATAAGATTCCTCACAAGGCATGGACTGGTAAGAAACTCTCTTGTATATCTTAAATATGTTTTTGGCTATGATGCTTAGGTGCACATTTCAAAGAAGAAAAGGACCACACTGAATAATAAGGCAAAGACATGTATCTTCATTGGTTATAGAGATAGACTAAAAGGCTACAAAATTTGGAATCTAGTGATAAGGAAGATATTTATAGTCATGATGTGATCATTAGAGAAGTTAAAAGTACTCCAAGTAGGATGGAGAGAATTTAAAATTACTCCCAAGCATGAAGATGAACCAGGACGAGAATCATAGAAAATAGAGTTTGAGCTGGAGAATGGAGAATTTGACTTAACATATGAAGATGATTAATATGAATCAGATGACGAGCATGAAATCTAGACCCCAATCTTGAGGAGATATGTTCAAGTGAGAAGGAAAAAATAAATGTTTAGTCCACCTAATTTTCATTATGATTTTGCTTTATTTGCTATTGAAGATGGTCCTATAACTGTTAGAGAGGTAGTTAATTATGAAGGGGATAAACTTTGGAAGAAGGCCACAGTAGAAGAAACAGAGGCCTTATAAAAAATGAGACATGGGATTTGGTCAAGTTGCTTGGTGGAAAAAAAAACTTATGGTAGAAAGGGTGTCCAAGAGATCAGAAAGTCCTTACATGGCCTAAATCAATACCCAAGAATGTAGTATCAAAGTTTGATACTTACATACTAGGATTGGGATTTGTGAGGAGCAAGGCTTATCGATGTGTATATTGCAAGCATGTTGGTGGTCACTTTATTTATGTAGTATATGTGATGATATATTGCTAATAAAAAACAACAAGGATATCACTAAGGAGATCAAGTCTCAACTATCCTCTAATTTTGATATGAAGGATCTTGGTGTTGCAAAATTTATTTTGGGATGAAGATTAAAAGAGATTTGTGGATATGAAATTTTGGTTAAACCAAAGGAAGTATGTTGATACAAATTTGCAGGGATTTAATAGGCAGGAATGTAAACTAGATACAGTTCCTATTCTTCTGGGTGCAAAGTTATCTACAAAATAATGTCCCAAGACATAGGAAGAGGTAGAGGACATGTCCCATGTTCCTTATGCTAGTGCTATTGGTATTTTTATGTATTTTATGGTTTGTACTAGACTAGACATTTCTCATGCAATGGTATGTTTTAGTAGATATATGTCAAAATAAGGAAAGGAGCATTTCATAACTGTAAAGAGAACCTTTAAGTATTTGCATGGCACCATAAACTATTCAATATGCTATCAAGGAATACCTGGACAATACAAAGTGATAGATGTACAATGATTTGTTGATGCATACAGGGATGGGGACCTTGATTCTACAATATCTACATGTGGTTACATGTTTAGCCTATTTGGTGGAGCAATTAGTTTGATGAGTAAAAGAGAGGTTGTAGTTTCACTTTCAACTACAAAATATTAATACATGGAAACCACCCATGCACGTAAGGAAGTTGTATTGTTGCAAATATTGTGTACATGTATTGGGTTTGTACAATTAGTGTAAGGTTAGAGTGCAACAATTAGAGTTGCATATTCATGAGAAAGAACCCTGCTTATCATTCTAAGAAAAATCATATTGATGTGAAATGCCACTTTGTGAGAGACATGATTGAAGACAATGAAGTTGTTGTTGGAGAAGGTTAACATCTTAAAGAATGTTGCAGGCTCATTGATGAAGTTTGTGAGTATGGATAAGTTATAGAGAAGGAAAGGGAATTGTTGTCCCGAACTTGATAAATCATAGGATCCTTGTTTTCTAAAGAAAACAACAAGTGGGAGAATGTTGGAGATGTGTTATATTGTTTGCATGAATCTTTCACCAAGTGAAAATAGCCACTAACTAGGGTGCAGGCGGGTGGGCATTATCCCTCTCCCATTGAGTGCACCACCTCACTTTTTTGGGGGTTCATTGATGGTTAGTTTTTGGGCTTTATTGGCCACGAGTTTTTCAATCTATTGCAATCTAATCACAGTTAAGAGATTGTAGTTTTAATCTAATTCATATTAATATAAGGTTTTGGATGTTGCAGAATACCTAAATATTGTATTATGAATGGTCAATTTAATATAATGAAGAATATATGGGCGTGACTTTAAGTTATGTTGGTTTTTTTAGTTAAGGGTTCCAAGGGAAAATCGATGTGTACTATGTGCATGCACCATTGTTTCTCTTTCTACTTTTCTTACAAATTTGTATGCATTTCTTTACTTGCATAGGTTTTAAAACATTTAAAACATATTCTAGGTCATAACATAAAAATAAAAGTGAACAATACGGTCTTTCCTTACCATAATGTCCTCCAACCAGGTTCAACGGTTCCTCCAGAGATATTCCTTTCCATTTTTATGTACTTCTATTTAGTCCTCTTATAGTGATCCATACTTCTAAGGTGAAATGGAATTTTTTTTAAATATGAAAAATACCTCTTGAGTTATCTTTACCTAGAATATAATATCTTGGGGCTTGACATGACCTATTTTCAATATTTTCCCATTTCAGATCTTTGTTATTTCGTATGAGCTAGAGAAAGAGATTGGTCATCAACAAACCTTATTTTTCAAATAAAATTCCACTTCCAAGTCCCTCCTTCCCCTTTCTACTTGTGTTGCTAGATCCTTTTGATATTCTTCACACACTATGTATGTACCCCAATTTATCTTTGTTGGCCACACACCATTGTATGACATTGATCTCTTAGCATAATAGACGATGACTGTAAATTCAATATAAATGCTTCCCACTCCTTTCCTTACTCACTCTACAACCCTGATTGATATGTTCTTAACCAACCTAAGTCCCAACTTACATTGTTATCATCATATAAATTGGCCATGTAAGAAAATTATTGTGAATACATAGATCACATACTAACTCCTTAGAGAATTTAAAAACTTCTTTTCACACAAATATGAACTAGAAAGCTTGCCTAATAATTATAAGCTAGTTATCCTTGTCACCACTAGATGCCTCTTCATTCAGGATGATGCTTTTCTTGTCTAAGGGGGTCTCCCTTGAAGATGTATGCCACCATCTAATCAATAAATCTATAAACAATCCAAGATAACCAACACACACAAAAATCACAATTGACTCTGTTTGTAAGCAGTTAAAAAGTGAGGGTAAGTTTTAAATAACAATTTGAAGTGGTTGGGATATGTTCCTACAGATAGTTGTAACGTCGAATTTGATACAAATGGGTGGAGTGAATGTATTCCTTAAGTGAAGAAAAATTGAAATAAGTGCACTAGAAATTAACCATAACAATGTAATGCAATTAACTGATGACACCTAAGGGGTTCATGGAACTATAACAAAGAATAATGAAACCACGTCGAATGTTTCCCAAGAGATTGATTGTATCATTATGAAATGAAATGATTGTATCGTTGTGAAATGAATAATGTTCTTATTTATTTTTTATTTTTAAATCATTTCTATCACACATATATAATTCATTATATATTTGATTTTCTAAAAACATCTTTGAAAATTATTTTCCTTTTAAAACAATTATTATTAGTCAAATCTTTCTATCATAGTTGGTGTTGACACCAAAGTTAAAACCCCATCCATATGAAAGACAAATTACACCAATTTTTTTTTATTTAAAACATAAATTTTAACATAACATTTATTTTTAATTGGAAAAACTTACGTTAAAAACTCTTTCTTCTTTCAATAATACACTTTTATTATTTTTAAAGTTTTTATTTCAAAATTGTAATATAAAAGCTTGAATTTTTAATGTTTTAATTATAAAACTATAATAGAATAAAATTTTAGATTTTTTTTACAATTATTTAAAAAATTTAATAATGAAGAATCATATATTGATTTTTATACTAATATTATAATTTATATATTTTTATAATGCGTTTAAAAGATTGACATCTTTTTTTGTCTTTATCAAACATGTAAATTTTATTTTATTTGAGAGAAAAAAAAAATTTACAATTTTATTTCATTCGGAGAGAAAATAAATTTACATTATGTAAAATATATGTTTCCATGTATTTCGAGAATCTACTATGAATCTTTCTAACTATTCCAAAATTTTCAAAACAAAAGAGTAAGTTGTTGACTTAATCGGTCTTTACTCCATCAAAGAGATTTTTTAAGACATTGTTCATTATAGAGCTTTACACGATTACAAAAACAAGTGTGTATCTATAAATATCCTAAGTTCATACATCAGATAACCAAAAGGTTGTGATGTAACGAACTAGATTTTTAAAGCATGATATCGACAGGGGATGACTCTTTCAAAATGTTCACAACCTTTAGACTCAAAGATTAGCTATTTCCCGTGACCCATGAGAATGCCTTCCTTAGACTCGAAAATTGGCCTTTGAGTTCCATCCTTGTATACATGTTGCACAATAAAAGAATCAAAAGGGTTCAAGATCGTATTAACTTCTTCAAGCAAAGAAAGCAAAATTATATTGTGACACTTCTAAACTTTTCTGACCCAATTTATTATTGTCATTGAATCACCAAAGATATGAATATTTTTTACATCTTTTCCTCTCGCAAAGAGTAACAAGATCTTTAAAGACATGAGCTCAACACAATTATTTATTCATGTTCCCAACCCCATTTTGATTTTGAAGAAATGACTATCCAAAAGATAAAGCAGTGCTCCACCCCCATAGGAATGATTATTGTTTTGGGAAGCCCCATAAAAATAGGCCCATGATCTCAAGGAATCCATGCTTGTTCTTCCCGAATTGCATGAATTGGAGCACTCCCTTCTTCTTGTGGGAAATATGAAAGAATGTTGAGTCCTTGAACAACTATGGATTTTGGGATCATGGACTTATACTGGAATATGGAGGTATTTATGTCCAGCCACACACCCCAACTTACAAGCAACGAGAATGTCTTTATCCAACGAAAATAAGATCTTGAGATCCATTCTCTCCAAGATTCCTCCATAGAAGTATCTTTCCACCTGCAAGCGAGTCCCAATTTTTTAGAACACCCCTTCCAAATTTGTTTTACAAATGGGCAGTCAATAAAAAGTTGTGGCATTGTTTCCTCATTGGCTTTACATAGGGCATACCACCCTATTCCCTCATTTTTTCTTCATTTCATTGAGTCTCATGTGGGCACTTCATTTTCGATCAAGCTGTAACATAACAAATAGAATAATATGTAAATAAAATAATAAATTAGATTAAGTAATTAAGTAATTAATTAATTAATATTATATATGCTAAATGCAACAACGACATGAGAAGAGACGTAGCTCTTCACTATTATGTACTATATATATGCTGAGAGATTAGGTATTCATATCATCATCATTTCAACTATAAAAAGATATTTATTTATCAAATAAGATAAATATGTAAGGTGTTACATTACAATTGGTCAGAGCGGTTTTGCTCTTGTCCCGTGGGAGAGAAGAAAAAAGAAAAAAAAGAAGGAAAAAGGAAAAATAAAAAAAGAAGAAGGAAACATAAATAAAACAAAGTAAAAAGTAAAAAAAAAAATTCAACAATCCAATTCATGGTTTTATAAAACCAATCCATAATTTTATAAAAACAGTCCATGGTTTCATAAAACTATCCCATGGTTTTATTTTCTAATTCTCCAATCTCCAATCTCTCTTTGCAAATATATCTCATCTCCATACTCCAATCCAAAACAATATAAATATATTATTATTATTGATAATAACTATTATTTTAATATTTAAAGTCTCCCCCAAAATAATAATATAATAATAAATTATTATTATTAATAAACATTATTATTATATATATTTCCAAAAACTATTAAAATTTTATAATAATATTATTATTACCATATTAATAATAAATTATTATTATAATTAATATTTTAATAGTTAAAATTCTACAAATAATTTTTAAGGCTATACAAAAATTCTTCTTGGGATCACCATGTTTCCCTCCTTTAATAAGATCATTATTAACCCCTTCCAAAAACTAAAAAAAAATATGAAGAATCTAGAATCAAAGAAATGGAAAGAAGACTACTTGAAGAAAAAGAATTTGATGTAGAACTAAAAACATTGCTATTACAAATAAAATAAAAATATCCAAGATGAAGGAAGAAGATAAGTGGTTACGGTCTCCAAACTCTCAAGTAAAAAAGACTAGGAAATTATTACTGCACCTACAACAGAAGAAGCGATTATGACCCCTGAATTTTCAAATAAAGAACAGAAGGAAAATGGTATTACACCTATGACAGAATAAGCGATTACGACCCCTAAATTTTCAAGGAAAAAAGAGCAAGAAACATCTACTACACCTACGACAGAAGAAGTGATTACGACCCATGAATTTTCAAGGAAGGAAGAGTTGGAAACTAATTTTGCATCCATGACAACAAAAGTACGAAAATCACATACATTGACACCTTACATTCCCCCTCACAGAAAGTTCGAGGAATTAGACACAAGAAATGATAAGAACCTTCGTTTGAAATACAAGACGCAAACATCAATGCATAGACATAAACATATACATATGCTAGAAATGAGCTACCATTCGAAATATAAGATGCAACAAGCAATACCTAGCCATAAACATACACATATGCTAGAAATTTGTTGCAATTTCATTCAAGGAACAAAAAAGAATCACACGGATGGTCCAGTATACACAACTACAAAATTGTTAAAAATGGCTAGTGAAACTCCAGAACAAGGACAAATCGGAAGCTCTTCCAAGCATCCAAACCAAAACCAAGGACATAATTAGGAAAAGGATAGCAATGGCGAAGAAAAGTAAGATAAAAAAGACATGTATGGAATTCATAATGTGGAAGACCAAAATGAATCTACAAAAGAGGTTGTTGTGAATGACAATAAAGAAAACATATTAATGAACCTGAAGAAGTACTAGTTAAGAATAACAATAACGAAGACAAGGAGTTAGATACACCAGACATGAAGAAACATGATGTCGATAATGATTGTAAAGAAGATGAAGATATCCAACATTATAATGATGAATATAAAGATGATATTAGTAACAATGGTGAAAAAGAATAAAAGGTAGAGGAGTGTCATCATGGAAATAAAGGAACTGAAAGTGTTCCTAATCACGATGATGAAAAAGAGGAAAACCCATAAGATCCATCATTCATCACTTAAGAAACTGATCCGGATTTATGCAGGAATGCAACAGAATACACAAATAACCATAGAAACAAATATGCAGTAGAAATAACACTTCATTTCATTAATCAAAGAACTGAAACTTGTTTACATACAGAATGGAAATAAACTAGCTAGAGTGTCGGTAGCTTATCTCTAAGAAGAGATGTGGCAGCTACATGCCTCTGAACTCTGTGTTACAATGAGGCTCGAAGGCCTATATATTATTGAGAAACAATGGAAACCCTACACATCCAAAACCCTAACCCTAGGAGATGAGATGCCAGAATGTGGGCCTCGTTGGGTAACTTGGTACATCAATTTCTCGGGGTCGTAACTTTGGCATACTACCTCTGTTTGACGCGCATGATACATCGTTAGAAAGATATATTCAAGGAGTACATCCATAAATGACAAATATTGAGTCCAAAAATGGACTCATATTTTCCCTACCATTCGATGCTGAAAAAATGTCATTTAGGGCCTCAAAATGGCTCCAAAAGTTTAAGACCCGAAAACTGCCAAAAATAGTAAATTTTGCTACAATTAAGGAAACTGGAAAACTGAAAGAAACAATGGTGGGGGTCCAAGTGGAATAGGTGGGTGGCCACCAATATCCTCTTGGGTCATTCCTCCCCCCTTAGGAAGCAATGGTCCCCATTGCGTTGAGTTACTCCATGAGATGAGGAAACTTCTGCTGAACTTGGTCTCTGGTGAGCCACTTTCCCTGGTGAAGGAGTTGGCCTGCTTTGACAACTTGATATAGCTGGATCTTCTCTTGGCGGGTGTTCCTGATCTGTGTGTCTATAATCCGATCAGTTGTGGCTTGTTCCGTGCAGTCGGGGTTTAACTTTGTTGGTGTGAGTTATTCTGCCACGTCTGATGTGTCCAATAGAGGTGGAAAGTAGAGCCGAAGGCGGTCCACATTGAACACTAGGTGCAGAACAAGGAATGGTGGAATACTGAGCTCGAAGGCATTGTCCCCGACAGCCTTGGTGATGGTCTATGGCCCATATCAGATCGGGAAAAGCTTGCGGTGGGGTCCAGCAAGGCGCTCCTTCTGCAAATCTAGCCACACTTTGTCACCCACCTAGAAGTTGTGTCGTACCCGATGTTGATCATGTTGTTGCTTGTACTTAGCATTGGATCTGTCCAATATGTCATAAACCTATTGGCGAATGTGCTGAATGCGCTCAATGAAGTTGTTCACCTTGGAAACTTTAGACTAGACATGAGCTAAATCAGCCTGAGTAGTTGCAAATGGCATGGCTACATCAATGGGACATAGTGGCTAGAATCCCAAGCCCACCTGAAAGGGGTTGTGGTCGGTTGAGCTGTGGAGGGCCCAGTTATAGCTATGTTGTACATAGGGGAGGCTCTCATCCCATGTGTTTGGATGCTTTGAGTTGTACATGCACAAAATGTGTACGAACATTTAGTTCACAACCTCTGTCTGGCCATCAGTCTAGGGTTGGAAAGTTGTGGACTTTGTGAGCTTGGTGTCTAGCATTGACCATAGGCTAGACTAGAATGTACTAAGGAACCTGCTGTCCTAATCTGATATTATAGACTGTGGGATCCCAAAGTGTGCCCACACTCATTCAAAGAAGAGTTTAGCAGTGGCTTCTGTTGTGATATTCTTCTTGCAGACCACCATTATGGACATCTTTGAGAATCTGTCGACGACCATGAACAGACAGTCATTGCTGTTCTTAGTAGAAGGAATGCCCGACATGTAATCCATGGAGATGGATTCCCAAGGTTGACTAGGGGTAGGAAACGGAGTATAGAGGCCTTGCTTCTCAATGGACGGTTTGGCAATGGCGCAGGCAGTGTAGGATCGAATGTACTTCCGGACGTCCTGTCAAAGGTTTCGCCAATAGAAATACTTCTGCAATACTGCCACTGTTTTCTCAACCCCGAAATTCCCAGTGACCCTACTGTAGTGCGCTTCCCAAATCATCTTGGCACGCTCGCTTGAAGAAACACAGAGGTGTCCCATGTGACATAGTAGTGCATCATGGAGGTGAAAATTTGGAACTTGGTTTCCCTCCAAGAGCATCCTATATGTGTGTCTGAATTCTGGATCGCTCTTGTAGAGAAGCGGCCAATTAGAGGTCTCCTGCCCACAAGATTTGAGCACGGTGGTTATCGCCACGATCGGTGGTCGGCTGAGGAAGTTTGCAACATTATTGGTGCTTCCCTTCTTGTACTTGATATTCAAATGAAACTGTTGTAGATATGCGAACCACTTCTAATGGTGATCGTTCTATAACTTCCCTTGTGTTTGTATGAACTGCAGGGGTTGATGGTCTATGTGGATGATCATTTCCTTCCCCAAAATGTAATGATTCCATTGTCGGCAAGCCTGTAAAATGGAATACATCTCTTTGTCATAAGTGGGATATTTGCAGACTGTGTCAGGCAGTGCCTCACTATGATATGCCACTGGATTCCCTTGTTGAGTAAGGACTGCCCCAATAGCATAGTCAGAGGCATCTGTCTCGATCTCAAGTGGTTGTTGCAAGTCTAGTAATGTGAGCACTAGGGCACAGCAGAGGCGATGTTTCAATTCTGCAAATGCCCTATGTTGAGTTTCTGACCAGAAGTATTTTTCTTTTGCTCCTCCCTTGGTGACTCGACTCAAGGTCCAAGTGATATGAGAGAATCCCAACATGAACCTGTAGTAGAAATTAGCAAGACCCAGAAAGCTGCGAAGCTCTGTTAGAGTAGTTGGGGCTGGCCAATCCCGAATGACTTGGATCTTGGTTAGATCCACATGTACCCCATACTCATCAATAATGTATCCCAGATACTGAACCTGGGTCATGCCAAAAGTGCACTTGTCCAAATTGGCACACAACTTGTGCTGCTGCAGCGTTTGGAGGACCTGTCATATGTGGTGGAGGTGCTCTTCCCAAGTTTGGCTGAATATTAGGATGTCATCCAAGTACACTACTACAAATGAGTTGGTGAATGGCTGCAAGATGTTGTCCATCAGTCTCATGAAGGTTGCAGGAGCATTCATCAAGCCAAAAGGCATGACCAACCATTCAAAAAGGCCCTCCTTGGAAATTGAAGAAAGTCTTCCACGCATCGGTTGGTTCGATCTGTACCTAGTGATACCCGGACTTTAATTCGATCTTGCTAAAATATTTTGCCCCTTTAAGCTGGTCCAGGAGGTCATCAATCTGTGGGATTGGGTACCTATTTCAGACAGTGATCGTGTTCAATGCCTGATAGTCAATACAGAGTCTCCAAGTCCCATCCTTCTTCTATACCAACATGACCGGGCTCCCACAGGGAGATGAACTTGGCCGGATGTGACCCTTCTGCAGCAGCTTCTGAATTTGCCTCTTGATTTCATCATTCTCAAGAACAAAGCGTCAATAGATTGGTCCATTGGGCAGCGGTACCCTTCCAAATCGATGGGGTGCTTGACCTGACAGTGCAGAGGCACCCCTGTGGGTGAGGTGAATATGTCCCGGTACTCCTCCATGACCTTTTCCATTTGTTGTTGTCATGCAGATGGGCCTTGTCTAGAGATTGTGGCCACGATCTTCTTCTTGCCCTGAGGGCGGATCATCAAGAAAACAAATTTCCTAGTTTTGGAAATGAGCTTACTGCATTGTTTTGCAGTAACCAAAGAGATAGCGGCAGGAGGTGGTACCTCTGGTATCCTATACAACTTATTTCCCAATGTAATAATAACAGCGCGAGGCCAGGACTCATACACAGCATGTTGCTTCCATAAGTATGGTTGACCTAATAATACATCACAAACATCAAGAGGAGCAATATCACATAATACATCATCGGTGAAGGGCTTGATGCTGTAGGGAAGGTGGCACTGCTAACTGACGCAAACATCCCATCCTTGGTGAAGCCACTCGATGGTGTACAGCTGTGGGTGTGTTGTGGTCGGCAATCCCAACCGCTTCAGGACCTCTGCTGAAATGAGGTTCTTTTGGCTCCCACTGTCGACAATGAACTGTAGTAGGGAACCCTTTACCCACATCTGGGAGTGGAAAATACACTCCTCCTCCTCTGAATCTTTCATTTTTTCCTTTTGGATCTTCGTGGTGGCAACAATGGCGTTGGGCTCTACATCGATAATCTTCTTCCCTCTGTAATTCCCCTTCTCGGGTTCTAATTCAGTGTCAGAGTATGCATTTGATTCGGAAGCCTTTATCTCAACCACTAGTAACTGCTTGGCCCGACACTCACTGGTGTTGTGAGTGGGGCTCTTATGGAACTCGCACCACTTTCCTGCTTCCTTCTTCGGGTTCGCAGTGTTGCTCTTTGCTTGCGGATTTAGCAATTTTTCTTGAGTCGCCATGCCTTGGCTGTGTCCTTGGTTCTGTGGTTTGGGGGCACCTTTCGCCTGCTTCTGATTCGCAAATCCAAAGTCTTGCTTTTTCTATTTGAATTTTCGCTCAATTTTGGCAGCATACCGGTATGCCGTACCAAGTGAGGAGATGTTGAGGAACTCCATTTCCTCCTGAATGTATCTATGCAGACAACAATGGTACTTCAGCACCAAATGTTTCTCTGAATATTTGATACCCAACTTGGTGTGCAGGGTATGGAACAGATTCGTCAGCCCATGCACATCTTGATCTCTTTGTTGCCGCAGCATAGTCCATTATATGTACTTGTCCTCATAGCTCTCCATGGGATAATATTGTCCCTTTATGGAATCTCGGAATGAATTCCAAGTGGGTACGGCCGAGAACAGAGAGGGTTCCTCCTTGTCCTTTCTCTCACAGTAGGTTTCCCACCAATCCTTGACATGGGGGTCAGCTTTGAGTAGTGAAAAAGTAATCTTTTCCCGGTCGAAAAAGTCTTGAACCGAGAAATATCCTTCTAATAGATTCAACCATCTATCTACGACGTCTGCATCTATTCGGCCATAAAATATGGGAATGTCGAAGTTTACTTGTACCTTTAAAGGGGTTTGCGCATCCAGAGTGGCTGCTAGATGCAGATGTGCCGCCAGTGGGAAGTCGTTGAAGGATCTGGGTGAAGTTATCCATCATCGCATTCCTTTGTTTTTCAAGGTCCTGCTCAAGCAACATTTTGATAGGATCTTCTGCGCCCTCGTCTTTCTTTTCGTCCCCATGGGAGGCCATTGGGATTTGCGAGGTTGATCTTGCAAAGGTTCAACCAGATCGAGCCCTAACTCTTTATACCTTGCTCTTGTTGGGGACATGCAAAGAAGGATCGAGAAAGAGCAGATTGCTCTGATACCACTGATCTGTATTTATGCAAGAACGCAACAGAATACACAAATAACCATAGAAACAAATATGCAGCGGAAATAACACTTCATTTCATTAATCAAAGAACTGAAAATTGTTTACATACAGAATGGAAATAAACTAGCTAGAGTGTTGGTAGCTTATCTCTGAGAAGAGATGTGGCAGCTACATGCCTTTGAACTCTGTGTTACAATGAGGCTCGAAGGCCTATATATTATTGAGAAATAATGGAAACCCTACACATCCAAAAACCTAACCCTAGGAGGTGAAATGCTAGAATGTGGGCCCCGTTGGGTAACTTGGTACATCAATTTCTCAGGGTCGTAACTTTGGCATACTACCTCCGTTTGACGGGCATGATACATCGTTAGAAAAATCTATTCAAGGAATACATCCATAAACAAAAAACATTGAGTCCTGAAGGGACTCATATTTGTTGGACATTCGATGCCGAAAAAACGTCGTTTAGGGCCTCAAAACGGCTCTAAAAGTTCAGGACCCGAAAACTGCCAAAAATAGTAAATTTTGCTACAATTAAGGAAACTGGAAAACTGAAAGAAACAATGGTGGAGGTCCAATTGGAATAGGTGGGTGGCCACCAATATCCTCCTGGATCAAAAACCATATGTCAAATAAAGAGTCATGGCATATCCATACATGCCAAAATATATGAGATCAATAGGTCGACACAACTTCATTATGTAAATATCAAAACAAATATTCAAAAGAGGCAATTTTTTTGAATACCATATCAATACCACAATCATGGAAACTGTAGCATACAAGACTTGTTATGCAAATATAAAAAGCGAAAAAAAAAAAAAAAAAAAAAACCAAAATATACTTATGAAGACCCTAAGAAATGCATGAAATATAGTCATAACAATACTTCAAGGACGAAACATTCTAAGGAGGGATGACTTGTAACATACCAAATAGAATAATATGTAAATAAAATATTAAATTAGATTAAGTAATTAATTAATTAATATTATATATGCTAAATGCAACAACGACATGAGAAGAGATATATTTATTTATCAAATAAGATAAATATGTAAGATGTTACCTTACACAAGCACCACATAAAGATGGGGCTTTTAAAGGGCATATTGTTTTCCAAAAACCTATCCACCACCAAATTGGCTCTCTTCTCCATAACTTGATATTTACCTAGATGTATCTTAATTTCGGTGTATAAGAGCCACGTGGAGCATGTTACCAAACTAATTTGTCATCTCTATCCATTATCCAAATGTGGGATGCCTTTAGGGCTCTAATGTAGATGTTCTAGGAAACAGTGTGAACCTTCCCCAACTCCAATTGAGTTGCATCTTTCCACCCTTGACTCCATAATGTAGAAAGGCCTAGATCATCAATCTGATTGTTGATATTTTTGTTACTTTATATTTATATATTTTTATAATGTGTTTAAAAATTAGTACTTTTATTACTTATTATAACTTTGTTCATAATTTATAAATGAACTAAAAATCAATGCTATAAACAAAATTATTTACTAAATATTTATATAAATATCATATATAAAGGAGATAATAGGTTGAAACCCATATAAACAAATATTTAATAACTAAATAAAATATGAATGATAAATGAAAAAATAGTGCCATGTGATGATGTATTTATAACAAAGATGAGTTATTACAATGGTTATTAAGCAAGATAGCCTCCTATTTTATTTATTATTTATTTGATATATTTATATTTATTACATTGTTTATTCTTTTAAATAGACTTTGCATTTTTTAAAATATTATGGAAAATACTATATTTTTAATTTAATTTAGAATATTTATATTATAATTTTTCATTCTTAATATTAAAATTTAAAAAAAAACAATATATCAAATGCAATTTGAACACTATTTAAATTAAATTTAAATTCATTTAAACATAACAACATCATTAATTTATCCTAATTTCATTTAAATAATGTAAAATCTTATTTACAACACATTTTATCACCGTGGAATACCTTAGTCCCAACAATGGAGCACGTGTATTGTTTCTAAAAGGCCAACGATAAAACAATTGTTGACAAAATCAATTATGCAAGCAAATAATGATATAGTTTGCATTTCTCATAATTAGAATGATGATCATGATAATACTAGCTGTTGCCATCATGTTTACAAAGGTACAATTATGTGGCCACGAGATTAAGCACAATTTGTTTAATTTTAATTTTATTTTAATTTAATAAATTTTTGGAAAAGATTACCACCTTCCTAAACAAATACGATACCTAAGTTGGAAGAGGAGGTGAGCACTTTGAACGTATCACTCAAATAATCTCCATTGCACTGAATATCATTTTATAAATTTTGGTAATGAGAAGAATTTCTTACAAATGTGATTTTTTCATTTAATTATCAAAACTATACTAATATTTATAATAATGAAAATAATTTTCTTTATAGTTATAAATTTTTAAAATTGTATTAATTTATAGTATTTTTAATTTAAATTTTATAAATTGAATAGTTATTGAACCTTGAATTTTAGATATGAGAGTTTGAAGGATAATATTGATTGAGGTAAGGGTGAGTAAACTTTGAAATATTAATTCAGATTTATGGTTTAAATTTCTATAGGTTTGAATCTTAAATAAATAAATAAAAGATTTACCCATTTTTTATGGAAACTTGTTGATATAAAAAAAATCTGAAATATAGTTTTTATTACAATATCAAGTAGAATGAATGGAAAGGAGGGTAATATAAAATACTTAAAGAAACTCATAAATGAATGGAAAGGAGGGTAATATAAAATACTTAAAGAAACTCATTTTTTTTTATGGAAACTTGTTGATGTAAAAAAAAAGATTTTGAAATATAATTCTTATTATAATATTAAGTGGAATGAATAGAAAAACAGGTAATATAAAATACTTAAGGAAAAAAAAGCAAAGCCAAAAAAAGATAAGAAAAATTAAGAAAAAATTGAAAGATTGTTTAGGAAGGCCAGATAAAAGGAAAGCCAAATAAAAGACTTGAGAAAAAGAGAAAGCCAAAAAAATAGTATAAAATTAAGAAAAAATTGAAAGATTAAACATGATGTGAATCATGGGAATGTACACTACTATTATTAGGTAGAATGAATAAAATGGAAACGTAAATAAATAAATCTAAGAAAGGATAATAAAAATTAAGATAAAAGAAAAGCTAAGAAAGGATAAAAAAAAATGAGAAAAGATAATAGAAGTCAAGAAAAATATGCTCAAAGGGTAAGTCTAGATTATCAAATATACATTTTACTTTCAATTTCAACGCCATTTCCAATATCAAAGCCAACAATATACAATTTCTATAAATTTAGATTATAAACTATGGTACATATATAATTTATTTAATTAATGTTTACTTGCCACTACATGTCTTTCTTTCATAAGTGTTAGAAGAGAACATGTTCAAAGAACAAGCATAATAAATATAATTCACTAATTAGTCTGTTAATAAACTTGTTTAAGTGTGTGATATCTCCACCTATTATTTTCATAATAATATAATAGAAAGTTATTTGAAAACGAGACCTCTTTGTTTATGGATAGTTCATTGTGCTACGGCCCATTAAAGTTTATAACTTCTAAGAAAAATAAGATTTCTTAATATTTTTATTTTTAATAAAATAATAATATTAAAAAGAAAAATTTATAACTTTTTAAAAATGATTCAATTAAAATGAATTATTAAAAAAAACTAACATTTTGGAAACATAATAAACCTCTCAATAATAATGAGAATGGATAATAAATACAGAGCAATAGAAAAAAAAAAGATGTATAACTCCTTAAAGATAATTAAAATGTATTATTAAAAATTCTAACATTTTGGAACACGATAAACCTCTCAATAATAATGAGATAATAAGTGCATAGCAATAAAGAGAATTGATAATAAGTGCATAGCAATGTCTAATTGTGAATGGGTTTGTCATGATATTAATATCAAAGTTAATTTAATAAATTATAATTGAATTTAAATTTTAAAATGTGTCATTACAACTTATTTTATAATTTTAATACTTTATACTTTATGTTATTATTTATTTATTATTTATTTAGATAACTTGTCATTTTATATATTTTTAATTATATTGTCCAAAAAATTTACAAACACAAATTGTTTTTATTTATAATTTTGTTCATTTATAATAATAATCACTATATATATATATATTATTTTCGTTTTTTATTTTAATTAAGTAGAAAGGCAATATCCTCACTTTGGTTATTATGTTTCCCACAAGAGGATATATATAAATTGTGAAGGTGTATTAATCATGTCTGTAGAATGTAATATTTCAATTTTTTTCCATAGTTGCTAATAGTTATTAATATTTGTATTTTTAAAATTTGAATTTTTTATTTTCTGATTGGACAAAATAGATGGCTTCATCCTCTGTTTTCCCTTCCCAAGACCCAACAACAGGTGATCTCGTCATTGGGTGTGGTGGTAAGGTTTTCCTTAGCTTTATCTACTACTGCATTAAATGTTATCTGTTATTGCATTACTCCTACACACGGTGAATGCGTGTTTCCATTGAAAAGGCCGTTCAATTGTTAAAGCTAAGCATCCATATAGCGCAACCTAAGGCTTGATTGAACCTAAAATCATGGGGTGCATTAAATTTTATCTACTATTGCATTACGCTTGCACGGCAATGAATACACGTTTCCATAGAAAAGGAATTCCAACGGTTAAAGCTAAGCATCCATATCGCATAGCCCAAGGCTTGATTGCTCATAAAATCATGGCGTCATTTTTCATGATATCATCTCTTTGAGACACTACATTATTTTTTAAGAAATTTTGGGAGAACTTCTCACCGGTTTGAATCACCATCAAAATTATTGTTAGGTACGAACTTAATTGCTCTACTAATAGCTACTTTGACCATGATCGACATTACATACAAAGAGAGAAACTAGTGTTTATATGACAGGTAAAATGACGTTAAGTCTGCTCAGAAATCGAAGCGATTGTAGCAGACGATTAATGTTTGGTCATGCATAAATAAAATTATCCCTCTAGAAAAGTTGTGGTACCCCAAAGCTATATTCTCCTCAAGTTTCAAATTTTAACAATCTATCGTTAGTAATTAGTAAATTAATTGCAATCAGACTAGGTCCATGTTCTATTTTCTGAAAGGAGTAGTATAACGCTTCGACGATTTCACCCGGCGTTAGACTAGTCCATCACGACGCAGCGATCCATTTTGGTGAACTGTTATCCAAGCACAGTACCTCCATGCGGTCCCCACCAAAGCACCAAAGCTGACTCTTTGTTGGAAGCATAGTCTCCACCCTGTCATCACAATTACTCTCAGGGTAGCGAGTTGGCCCCTCGATCTTGTTACCCTCCTCCATACAACCTGCAATACTCTCCTACTCCAGCTCCTCCTCCGCCCCCATTGCATGCTCCATCACCAGAGATAGACTATCGCTCTATCACCAGGAAGCCAGAGGGAGATCTTTTGTTGTTATTGCTAGTGAACAGGAAACTAGGGGTTGGGTTGCTTCTCCGCGATCATGCTTATAACGATATTGAAATCACAATCTTCATAATTGATCAATTTTCACTTCCTCTATTTTTTCTAATAGTTTTGAAGATCGATTTAAACGTAAACTAATTCCCGTTCAGTTTTCTTCCTCCCCATTTCTTGACCGAGTGCTTCGTCTGTCACAAGATTCGACATTTGTTTCCCTTCTTTTAAATCAAAATAATAACATATATGAATAAATGGAATTGAACTGGGAAAAATATACAAATTTGTACTTCGTACATTTTTTATATTAGAAGAAATACGATTCCATTGGGTAAACATGAGAATTTTTTGTTATTGACGTTGTTCATACAATGTTGGCATGGTCATTAAACATTTTCAGGAGGTAATTGTTAAGCTTGCCCTTTTATATATTTTGAACTCCATAATTACAGATGTTGATGTTGATTCCATACCGGCTTACACCACTATATGTGGTAGGCGGCTGCACCCACAACCATCTAACTCAGTCGCTTATCTATACCGCTAGCAAGCTAGACCCTGTAGCCCCAGTAGTCATTTCCCACAACTTATGTTATGTATGGTACCATCCATTGGTAAAGCTATGTGAAATCCCTCTCAAATGAATGAAAACTTTTCCAAGCCTTAAAAATATCATGAAAACTTTTTCTAAGCCTTGTATATCATCTTCAAGATTATAGAATGAGAGATCAAAAAATTTGAGGCGTCATAGAGAACACTCGAAGATAAAAGGCACCTTTCATACCAAAATATTATTGGCAAAAAGGATCTAATATTTGATCAATATCTATTGAAATGTACATTGTAATAAATAATTTCAGGATGTAATTGTTAAGCCTGCCCTCCTTTTCGATGAAAGAAAGAAATCTGAGAGAAAATGGATTTCCATTGGGAAAACATTACAAAGGACTTCTAGCTGCAATTTTCTAATCTACTGTAGTGAAGAGAGCATTCATAATTTAAAAAAAAAACACTAATCCACAAAATAAACTCAAACACTTGGAATGCTAAATATGTTAAAATAATGTATCACTTTCTAAATACTGCAATGAAAATATAGTACATAACTGCAATAGTGTACAGAGAATTTGCAAACAGGAACAAAGAAGCAATAGACAAAGTCTGCATAAAATATGTACAGGAGAAATCCCTTGCACAAAAGCTCTACCACTCTGTAAATGGACTAGCACACTCGTATATTATACTTGGGTTCGTCTTGCACCAAACAGGTTGCTTTCTTATGGAAACTTCAAGTTCTGTGGCATTCATTCAATCACCATAAGTGCACTTTGTGGTGCATTAAATACACCAATAGCCCTATCATGCCAAGGAAAACATTTGTTGAAAAAAAATATCAAAAACTCAAGCATACTTGTTCAACAACCACATGAAATTTGTGCGAGTGAGCATCATATGAAAAGAACTAACCAGAAATTCATGAACAAGTAAACTACCGATTAGAAAGTAGCACATAAGAAATTACTTATGAAAACGAGATGTATAGTACTTCATTGAGAGTGACTAAAACCCCTCCCTCAAGACCATGTGGATGGATTGTAACTACAAATTCCTTTGCCAAGAACAAGCAACTAAGGTGAGAGCATTCACATTTAAAAATGTCTTGAATGAAAGAATAGTGACTACAACTTTTTGTATAATCATCCTTGGTGATAGTTATGGTGGCATATGCTCCATAGCATAATTTTAACTCGGCTTATGATACCTTAGATATATGAGCTGCTTGGGAACTCTTGTATTGTACAAATCAGATTGTAGATTTTTCTACAATCGAATAGATTTTCCAGAAAAGGGAATTGTAATAACAAGTCAATAGCAATTTTGGACTTGAGAAATAGGCTAATAGCTAAATAACAATAGAAATTGGAGTTTGAGCAAAACCAAATATTCTGAACATGAATCGTGTTCATACTAAAGTTCAATTATTATACTTTGAAGTAGATAATGGTTTTGCTGATGACTTTTCCAACAAGTACAGCTGAAATATTCAACATTGATCAAGAGTCATCAAAAGAAAAACAATAGCTTAGCATAAACTATATAAACATTTATAATTGTTGCATCTAGACACTAAACTATACTTGCACTAAAATTTACACATTGGATGGAGATATATTTAGAAATGGAGTAGGCTAATCTTATAGCAATCCCCCCACTACTGGAATGCAACAACCCAACAAACCAAAATTATGATCAATTCTTCGAACATCTGGAATGCGGAAAAATCCTTAAGACAAAGTTCTGCCATGCATGGGATTTGGATCATGTGGAAATTATGCTACCCCAAAAA
The DNA here is from genome assembly GCA_001517045.1 of Pseudotsuga menziesii. NCBI lineage: Eukaryota > Viridiplantae > Streptophyta > Pinopsida > Pinales > Pinaceae > Pseudotsuga > Pseudotsuga menziesii. The sequence continues at coordinate 421,543 of LPNX010936338.1, read as the reverse complement.
TCTTGGACAGCTTCAATGTTTTGACCGAAAATGGAGTCCCTTTAAAATATTATCCTACTCGTTTAGAAATATCCCAACCATGAAAAGAACAAAGCAATCTCATGTGACACTTTGTTTTCTCAACATAGAATTAGATCACACTGTTAGCCCAAGCATACACTTTCTTTGTATATAAATTGAGTCAAACAAAAAAACATCCCAAGGAGACTAAATATTATTCTTCTCCATCTTGTTATGTTTTATTATCACATTATTATGTTGGAATATTCAACCTCTTTTCAGTGTGCACTTCTATACTCGTGGGTATGTTTTGTTGTTATCATTTTGTACTGAATTGCCTCAATGACATCCTATCATAAGATATTTGTATTTTTTTGTTGATCGATTATCTCAGCCTTGTGCCATTGTCATTATCTTATGAGTCTCGTACGCATAGAAACAACAACAAATCTCCCTCTAGTTTCCTGGTTATAGAGCGACAGACTGTCTCTGGTGATGGAGTGTACAATGGGGGGCAGAGGAGGAGCTGGAGTAGTAGAGTATTGCAGGTTGGACGGAGGAGGGTACTGGGATCGAGGGACCAACCCGCCACCTTGAGAGTTATTACGGCGACGAGGTGGAGATGGTGCTTTGGGCAGAGTATCAACTTTTGTAAGGACCGCGTGGAGGTACTGCGCTTGAATAGCAATTCACCGAAGGGGATCACTGCGTCGTGACAAAGTAGTCTAACACCAGGAGAAATCGTCGAATCATTAAACTACTCCTTTATGAAATCTTTTATATCAACGTCCTTAAGATGGCATTCAATGAAAAATCATCTACATAGAACACAATTTCAACATTTGTGTATATTGCATTCTTACAGGCATGAAACTTCACAGTTTTATATACACACTAAGGTATGTTTAATGGTGGATGTGGATGACAGTGGAGAGGAAGACCACGCCACTTGCCTGAAATCCATTTTACTATTCGTGTATTCCATTCATCTTATATGTAATGGTTAAAGAGCCCAAGCAATTGTGAAGCTCTTTTCCTTGTTTTCTTCCTATATGCAAGCTACATCAATACAAAAATTTGTTAAACAAGCCTTCTTGAAGAGTTGTCGACTGCCCTTTTATTTAAATGCATCAGTTTGAGTCTAAGCCTAGTCATTATTTATGTCTTAAATTTGATGAA